>JAEKIV010000523.1:0-22987 GCA_016801325.1 Hypholoma fasciculare
GCGGGTCAGCAAACCCGCAGGTATTCCCACGGGTCAGCCTGTGAGTACCTGCGGGTATGCATGACTCGTGCTCAGCCTTAGTGCCAAGTGATAGGTGTTGTCAATGTTTTCATCCATATTGGATAGACGTGGCAGAAATTGTAGAAACAAAGCGGTCAGCAATGGAGCAGAGAGAATTTATGATCTCAAGGGCATAGGAGTCTGTCTCAGGTAGTCATCACCTGAAATTACGCGTCATAGATATTTATGATGACTTAAGTAGGGCAGAAACAAAGTTACTATACATTTACAGAAGTCGGTATTGCATAAATTACAGGTGAAAATGTTACATGTAAGAAACATAGACTGCTCATAGAGCGGATCGGACCATGAAGACATTAGTTCTTTGTCTTCGTTTTTTTCTCCGGAGGACTGTCGTGAGCGGCGGCTTGTCGCGTTAAAGGTTTTGCATCAGCTTTCGAAGCAGAGATAGCAGCCTCCGTCTCCACAGCTTTTGATGCAGTTGAGCTCACTGCAGCACTCGATTCCGTCAATGTCGAAGCTGATTGAGATGGGGGATGCAGTCGTTTGCCGTAACTAATCAAGTGCCTCGCATCAGAAGGAGAAGAATCTCGGTGTCAAAGTGAGTAATGGACAGTTTCAAGAAATCGACAGTAAACACACCTTTATCAAGAACATTTGGTACTGTGTTAGCCATACTCCCTGCACCATGAGTGCCAAGGAACACAATGTTGTCAATGGTGATATTGAAGCGAATTATGGCCTGATTTTCCTGCAGTTCAGTGGTGCCAGGTGCAAAAGATATGTCAGATAGTAAACCCGTAACAAATGCATAGCGTTTGTTATACGGAACAGGTTTTCCTAGTTTCCAGCGGGGTGAATCGGGAATGTAACACGAAACGGGAGCGGCGACTTTGTTGCTTCGATCTGCTTTAATGAGTGACATGTAATGTTCAACGTCAAGGTCAAAAGTTCCACTGGTTTTGTCACAGTTGACAGCCACACCAGCGATATGGACATAAGCTTGGTGACAGGGATCAACTGGAAAGTCGGACATGTCGACCTCATTATGCAAAATCGATTTGGCATCGGTGAGACGAATGATCTGAGTATCAACGATTACAGCCTGTATTAAGGTGTGGATGCTGTAATTTCAACAATAGATTCACCTGTTGAATATCACCCGTAAAAGCATAACGCGGAGGGGAAAGTTTCGTAGGATGAGATTCAATGTGATCAGGATCAAATTTGGCGAACTGGAAGGGATTCAGCCAGTTAGCGGGAGATACATGGTAAGCAAATAGTCATACCGTGCATTCAATGTAATATAATGCGACATCGTTAAGGCCAAAGTTGAAGTTCGCCGAGTTGAAGTAAGAAACCACGCCAGTGAGTTGTTCAGCAGATGCGCCCAGGTAAATTTGGGCATCGAGTATCAATTTCTTTGATGAAGTAGGAGGATAGCGAGGATTTCCTATGGCAGCAATAGCACTAAGAGTGGCATGACCGCCAGATGGATTGGCATCTGATGAGGCAGACATAACAATGTTGAGAAGAAGTCTAGCAGTGTCAAGCAGCAAATAGCGTTGATAGGCCAGACCTGATGCAGTTGTTTGAGTTTCACCTTGCGTAAGCTATGAATTGGTCAGCATGCAAAGTCATTGCACAACATGATGTATTGGAATATCCGAGTCATATAGGTCAATTACAGAAGTATTTCTTCATACACTACATTGGGTGTCACGGAGTTTGTTGCAGATTCCGGTAGCAAAATTTTGACATTTGTGTTTTTTGTCGCTCTCGATAGAGCCACATACAATTGTCCGTGGGTAAAGACGGGGATACGTAAGTCGATACCGACATGCTTGACTGATTGACCCTGAGCTTTGTTAATAGACAAAGCAAAAGCCACACGGATCGGGAATTGTCGTCTTCTGAGTCAAAAAGAAAGGTCTGCAGAGCGAGACGAAGGAGTGAGGCTGATGCGAGGAATGAGAGCGAGTTCGCCATTATGTTCGCCGCCTATCAAACATGTTTCCAATACCCTGTCTCCCATGCGCGTAATAATCATGCGTGTACCATTACAGAGGCCAGAGGTGGGCGACAAATTTCGTAAGAGCATAACAGGGCAACCAACTTTGAGATTGAGTTCACCTGGCGGCATACTACCTGCATTGACGGAGCGAAGAAATTCAATTGGGATGTGATTTGAGTTCTCATCGGGGTCTGCACCTGGTTCGTGAACAACTTGATCGACACTAACATAAGATCGCATAGGTCCAGACATCTTTTCCAGTATCTGTTGATTAAGTTCAGCTACGTCTGCATTCCATGGAGCCAAGATCATCCGATTGAGAAAGTAATCAGGTGGTGGAGGGGGATTTGTGTGAATAGCAGGATAAATGGAGTCAATGAGTAACGACACAGAGTCTACTTTCATGTCTTCAGGGATCTGAATGTCGCATGAATCGGGAGATATCATATTGCGGCCATTGCCAATGTCCAATAGCCAGGATGCAAAATGGGAAGCATTATCCGTAGCCTGCTCCAGTCGCATATTTTGTCGAAGATGCAAAACTTCAATTCCGTTCCATAGATAAGAGCTTTGAATTGATGCATTGATAATATCTTGTCGAGAGCCTTTGGGCACAACAGGTAACGTTTGGAGGAAGTCACCTCCTAATACGACGGTGACACCACCAAATGGTCGATTGTCGTCGCAAAGATCCCTAAGGGTACGGTCTACAGCCTCAATCGCATGTCTATGTTGTGCACTGACTTCATCCCAAATAATAGCTCTTGTTGCGCGTAGGAGATCAGCCAGTTGGCTTTGCTTCGAAACACTGCAGACTGATCCTTCACCCAAAGAATCGATAGGAATCTTGAACAAAGAATGCGCTGTGCGACCTCCACGGAGTAGAAGAGCAGAGATACCCGAAGATGACACACAGAGGATGATGAGACCTTCGCTACGAATCTTGGTACAGGTTGTATTGTATACAAAAGTTTTTCCTGTACCTGCTGAACCGTGTAAAAAGAATACCGTGCCGATTTCATTTTCAATTGAGAGTACAATGCGTCGATAAGCATCAGTCTGTTCAACATTCAATTGTTCGAGTCGCGTATGTAAGTCTTCATGTTCTGCTTCACGATTATAGCCAAGTTGTTCGGCAATGAGGGGATTAATTGTAAGAGCAGCCCAATTTCCATGGACCTGTGGCATTGACGGCCAATTTGCCAAGGAACAACCGGCGTCGCGTAAAATTTTCTCTAAAAGAAAGAGGCCATAGTCACAGATTTCATCTTCGTTGGGATTCAGAAAGTGCATGGCTTGCAGACGATATTTCAGGTCATCACATATTTGAAGACGAAAATCAAACCACAGTTTATCCGGTCGCGATGGTTCAGCAAATAGAAGGAGTGTGGCAAAGAGATGGCGCAAACGTGTGCCCGTCTGCATGTTACACACTTCTAGTAGACACAATCGCCATTCTCCATCATCCGCTAGTAATCCACGGGCCAGACAGGCAGCATAAAATGTAGGTTGGAGCATCTCTTCTCCAGGCAAACGACGAAGCTCATCAAAAGATGTCGCACCCTTGACCACAGTCAATAGAGTTCGAAGGTAAAATTGCTCGCCAGCTGTGGGTTTAATGAAATACATGCGGCCAAGAGCAAATCCAGATTGACGCAATTTCCACTTATGCTGGACAGTATTGTAAACAAAGTGTTGTGGAAATTCCTGGTAAGTGTGTTTGCGAGCCTCTTCACCGACCGCGCCAAGGTCAGCATTAGCTTCAAAGAAAGCAGTCAACGTTGTACGTTCTCGAGCGCCACGCTCAAGGACTGTATGCAGATCATCGTCGGCATTGAATGTTAACATATGGTGACCAGGTAAATGCACTTGCAGCCGCACAACATTCGGTACTTGTTCGTGAAGTTCGAAGTGAAAAACACGTAAAGCAGCATGGGGAGGAGAGATATAAAAGCCTTGTTTGAAGTTTCGCACCTCATTGCCATTCGAAATTTCGTACGCTGCGCGATCAGGACCTTTTTGGATGTATTTGAATATGTATTTGAAGCTTGCAAGAGATGCCGCGCATTCTACGTTGATGTGACAGTCAAAAAGAGCGCAGAAATATGGAGAGTGCGGAACAATCCAGCGATTATCGATAGGCACATTTCCCACCAAGTAAACTCGGCCGTCGTCGGGTCGACGGTATAGAGGATAACCATCATCGTTCATCGTCGTAAAAGGTTGGAAATCCTTTGGATAACCTTTGCTACATTGACCATTGACCATACACTTTGCGTCTGGGTCAAGTGTACCACAAGGACCGTGAACCATGTACTTTTGAACAGTTTCAAACAACAGAGGTTCTGTTTCTGGGTTGGGCCAGTAAGCTCTGATGCAAGAGTCAATGTTCTCAGGACTTCGAAGCTTGTACAGGTCTTCGAGGAAAATGAGGCAATGCATATGGGGCAAGCCACGTTTTTGAAATTCGATGGTGTAGACATAAGCGACAGTGGATCCAAACACGCCATGCTTGTAGATGTAATCAACGATGACTTTCTTCTTCATTTGAAACACGCGCGCTACTAAGTCAGGTCGATCGTATGCTGTTTGGTCGAAAATAAGTTCGCGTTGGATTTCAGGCCAATTCGGATTTGTAGTCACAGTCATAAAGAGGTCGACTTTGCGGAAATATCGTGCAATAGCCATGGAATCTTGGAATGCTTGATTCATGTGTCGTGGACCTCCGATATAGCTAGAGGGCAAAAATACACGCTGACCAAGATCATGAAGATCCAAGTTATCATCGTCAATTGCAGCAGCATCTTTGAGATTATTGAAACGGGCAGCGCGAAATATAGGCTGGTTGTTTTCAATCCATTGCAGTCGCTGCTGATCAATAGAAGCAAACATGTCGACAATGTACCGCATGAATAAGCGACCCCCACGCAGAAGCAAGTTGAACTCTTTAGGTCAATAATGAATACGATAAGCAACATAGCGCGAAAGGGTCAGTCTTCTTGAAGAAGTAGAAGGTTCATCTGTAACATTTAAGCCACAGTTGGCACGTTGCTGATTTCGTGTTGTTCGTTGTTCAAGTCGCCGTTGTCGAATGTCGCTTGTCTCTGTAAGTTTCATCTCTGGGTACCAGCCATTCTCACCATGAGGAAATAGCAAAGGATAACCCAAAGGAAGATAAGCAGGATGAAGTTCGCTGATACATTGCAATGGCCCTGATCGCAGGCGAAGAATAATGTCGCGTGGATTGGTTGAAGGATTATCTGGAAGAATCACAGCTACTTCATCGGCAGTAGGAAGGTTATATCTGTGTCGATTCAACCCTTCGCTGAGACGTAATCGAATTTGAACATCGTCCACATCTCCATACGGCTGCAATATTTCGAAGGCGTGACGATAAAGGGGCACATATTGATGATTTGCATTCAACATAACCTGCATTGTTTCGAGAATTCCACCGTTGAGGTCCACGTTACTGTTTATTCGATGTTCAAGCGCCGCACGGGGCTCGTAAACATAGAGTTGAGCGTAAGATGGAGTATCTTCGCCTTCAGGTCGAAGAGCACCTGATCGATGGTATAACTCGCCACAAATCTTGAAAACAGGTAGCACTGAATAATCCTCCTCGACTCCAATAGATGTGAAAGCCAAAGCGCGATTGTATTTCCACATATCTTCCCGGAATTTTACAGCAATTCGATTAACTGAAGTCATAAGTGCTCGCAATTGTTCAGGGGGGGGGTTCTTCAGCACTCAATTGGACTTTCCCTTCAAGACAACACATGCCAAAGCGTGGGCTATGTGCAGAGCTATTCGCCAGTTTTTCAGCAAGCCAATGAGCCGCTCCACAGCAAGTGCAGTAAACATTCATGCGGCCGAAATCGTGTCGCCTCGCAGGTTCTTCATATACGTTCCGAGCAGCAAGAAAAAGAGGTTCAGGTGAAAAGGGTTCTCCAATAAGCGTCGTATTAACACCGACTATAGCAAATTATGAGGTTAATTCAGAGGGAGTGTACATTATTATTATTTACCTGAGCGTGATACCGCCAGTACTCCTTCACTCTCCAAATGTTCGCGACGATCGTGTACTCGCGTTCGTCGGCGACTGAACGATCGTGGATGCATAGAGGAAGCTGATCCTTGGCAACAGTAATCGTCAATACTATAGAGAAAACAGAGTCTATATGGAAGGAAAAATACCTTGTTGCGAATCAGCATGCTCATATTCTCGTGCAGCACGCTCCTCGGCGTGAATGCGACGCCGCATTTCCTCCAGATTCCGGTTGATGGTGATCAAATGCTCTGACCTATTATTTAACATTAGGAAAACGCGCAATTTCATCTGCGGAAAAACAGACTCACATGCTGACTGGCAACAGAGACAACGATAGGACAGGAAATCGTGTTGGGCAAGGCACACCACTGTCTGCAGAAAGAGGTGCGTGTCTCGGAAGAATTGAATGCCAATAACAAATACATATCAATATTAAATAAACCGAAGAATTGAAAGGGATCAGTCGACGGACGCACCATGCTCCACAATCACTTGTAGCGAAAACAAAAACAATCTGCACACCCTCCAGACGCAAAGTCCGAGGGAGCCGCAACTCCCCGTACAGCAGGCGACGCATAGTCAAACCTGACTGAGGAGAACACAGAATCGACACTTCGACACTGGACGCGCAGTCAACAGCATCACACACCCGAAATCCGATGTCAATGAGTCATGAAGCAGTAATGGAGGTGGAAGAGAGGCACGCAGAAGCAACGGGACAGAGGGGAAGCAAGAGCGTGAGGGGAAGCAAGAACGTACACGTATTACCAACAATCAACAAAAGCGATCAATGAAATCAAAGCAGCTTCAGTTTTGGCTGACCGTGAGAAAACTGTCGTTTTATTATATGTAGATTTGATCACATTTTACCTGAAAGAGACATCATGAGATTGATATCGTTTGGGCGCATCGAACGCGTTCTTATTGATAGTCTTGTCTTTTTTCTTAGTAGTCTGGCACTTAAATTTTTCTGCCTTATACTCCAAAGTGATTAGATGCATCGTTTCGCACCCACAATCAAAAGATCTCGTTAAAACCCTGCTTCTATTCATTATTTTATCTCTTTTTGAGGCTCTGTATTATGATTACTATTGTCATTCATGCAACCATCGCACTGCATACTATTCCTGATCAAAAAAAATTATCAGTGGGCGGCCCACGGAAAAGATATAGATACGTGTTCTGTGTCTCAGAAGATTGACTCCTGCAATCCCCCAAGCCTGGTCGCAAGCGATACATGTAGATCTAGACAATATATGTCAGAATTCCAATGAGATATTGAATTATACTCAGACTGTAAATTTTATATTTTTTCCGTATAATCGTCAAACACCAAAGAGGTCAGTGCCATAATTCAAGTTGCTCTACTACTATCAAGGATTTCATTTCCTGCGTATATTTGTAGTTTATAAATAGAAACTCAGTCCGTGGCAGTATTTTACGAGCTGCACAGGTAGGAGACTTCTGAGTATTTAGGTAATGATGTTACGGAGGGATTAAAGAGCCTAGACGATGTGTATCTGTGGCATCTTCCGCAGCTTTTTTCACCAATAATAGCTGCTCCGGATTATCAATTTTATTTATCTTCGTACAGTTGCAACGCCACTTCATTGCAACAGTCGTTGTCACTTAGCAAGTACATTGCGTCTGTTCGCCGTTCCTCTTGACCTAGTGGGTCGGACTATTTTTTCTCTCAAGGCAAGCGGGAATGTTTTAATTGTTAACATACCCAATAATTTCTCTGCCTTGTATATTGCAGCAAAATGCCCGAAACTTTCATGGCGACAGTTCTATTTATACTGTAATGAGAAATGCTAATACAATCCCAGAGGTAAGCGCTGGATTCCTCAATTATATACAATTAGCGCGCGACGAGCAGATCAAGATCTACGTGTCCAGATAGGATGTGACCTAATGAGGAAATAACTGCCGATCATGGCAGTCCGTAAATTAATATTCGACTTGGCAATGACGTACGTAGTATTTTGAGGGATGTTTATAGGCTGTGCCCGTACTCAAGATGACCAGAGGACTTTCAATCCCGTCAGAATCGCATTCAGGTCGGATTCAGGTAGTCATGATGTTAGTGCCTTATTCGTGGCGCTGGCTGACAGACAACACTCACGTGGGTTTCCCATTATACAGGGGATAAATTAGGGGCATGTAAATTAAGGGCGGTTGCGGGGTGCATGGGATATTGTTGCTGGGCGTCGATTCGTGCATCATCCTATCATACCAAGCACAGAAGATGCCTCGGGGGAGGGCTGGTGAAACAGGGCACTGCAAAAATTTTGGACGCAGCGGTTTCTACATCAAGTTTGAAAGCGGGGGTTGGGCGGTGCGGCAGCGGACGACAAGGCCGCTGCCGATGCTATGTGTTGATTTCCCACGACGACACAGTGGGACGGATGGGCGTTCTCACCAACATCACATCCTCTTAATCTATCCATGTCCATGGCTGTCGCTCCCGGCACATTTACATATTGACCACATCCCCGCTTCACGCTCGTTCGACACTTTCTGTACCATCACTTCGCCCGTCTCCGACCTGCGCCATATCGCCGTTTTGGCCTCTCTTGCTCCAACCCATCAGGCCATGTCGGATGCTCTCAGCTCTCGTGCCTCGGTGCGCTCAAGTACCTTCTTGAATCGCCCCCATATAGCCCCAATGGGCCCGCGGACGCGCCAGACGAGCTTGCGGGCTTCTCATATTCTCGACAGTGGCTTCGCAATCGCATCACCCTCTCCAACAGGCTTGGATCTGCCCGAATTTGGGGACGTGGACGTTCCAATGAGCCCTATGCGGTTGTCTGCGCCGTCATCCCCCCGCTCACTTGAAGCTTCGATCCACTCGTCGCACAGGTCCCTTGCTGTATTAGAGGAAGAACCACCGTCGCCGGAACCAGAAACAACACCTGCATATATATCCGATGATTACGTCTCTGTAGAGGAGCCTTCCCAAACCCCGCAGGTAAAGGTCGTTGCAGTTGTTCCCCCTCCAAAGTTGGTCCCCCCACCAGCAATCAAATTCGAGACAACACCCATCACATGGAAAGGGTTGCCTATGGAAGCTGCACTCTGTATGTCTATACTTCTCTTGTGACTTCATAGTATCGCACTGACGCAGGTTGTTTAGGGACTGTTGATTCGGAAGAGCTGCAACAGCTTGTCTCTCGAGCTATAAGAGCCTCTGCACGAGAGTCATTTATACGGCTTCTCACGGTGGACAATCTGGACACCATTCTGCCGGCTGAATTATTGAGGCTGGATGATCTGAAAGCAAGAACACAATCTCGGTATAGGTTCCTTGTGCATCGAAGAACTATGCTATTTCATGCCCTCAACTCCACCAATCTCGCTCAACAAAAAGACGGGGATGATGGTGTTAGCGCACTGTCCAAATTAACGTCGCAGTTGGCCGATACGATAACGGAGTGTGAGCAGCATCTGGAAGAAGTTATAAATATCAACGACCAAGTGGCACAGATCAATAAATTAATTGACCTCCACTGGGGAAGTGCATTGGCTATTGCATTACGCAAGGTACGCTTTCTACCTTTGATATTGCCAGACGTATCTAACGTGCATGGGTTAGTTGAATACAAGCTACGCGCGACGTACCTCTGAACTGAAGGAGAAAAAAGACCGGATAAAACAGCTTGAAGCCGAACTCCAAGATGCATGGAAGGAGGCTGAAAAGATCGCCGGTGAGCTGGATGAATACGAAGCTGCCATCGAGGCAGATAACACCGAGGCCATCATCGAGACCGCCGAAATTGTCCCAGTCCCCAGAACTACATCCCCCAATCGACGCTCGTCGGTTCCAATGCCAATGACACCCACTCTGCTGGCCGTCACCACTTCCACGAGTCCGCGCACATCTCTTTCGCCCACCTCCCCATTATCACCTTTATCACCCCACTTTGCATTTCCCCCACAAATTCACCTAAAGGCAAAGGAAACGGAAGCTGCTGACGTCCCAGACACAGTGAGCATCCGGAGCACTCGGAGCGCCAAAAGCAGCCGTAGCCGGAAGAGCAGCTGGACGGTCGAGTCTACCACGCACACAAATCATGTGCACGCCGCAAAGAAGCGGAGCCAGCGCGCTTCGCAGAGCAGTTTGCGGCTCAACACCAGCAACCTTCGCAAGCAGAGCCGAGGCCATGGCAGGGCGCAAGACGACGATAAGCCTCCTGTCCCCGAGCTGCCGCTGCAGTTCACTGCGTTCAATGGCGTGACGAGCTCCGCCAGCGCGAACGCGTCGTCCGTGCTTCTAGCCTTCGATTCGCGCCTCAACCCCTCCCTGCGGCGGCAGGTCAGTTTCGACAGTATTCTCACTGGCGGAATACGCGCGCCAACCACCGCAAGCGTGTACCAGGGGCGCACGGCCGACGACCTGTATGTCCAGCCGAAGAACCGGAATCCCCCCGCCTCAGAAATTGAAATTGTCTCTCGAACACCAGCCCCCGCACAAAATTTCGCTGCAATGTACCAGTCGTCTACACTCCCTTCGCGGCCGCCGCCGAAGGACCCGTCAAAGAGTATACCGTCGATGTGGATGAATGCGGACGCTGTCAAGCCGCAGAAGCCGCAGCTTGCCCCGTCCACGACGTCGTCGCCGCAGATATCAACCACGTCGTCCGAGCGTATCGAGGTACCCGAAAATCCGGGGGTGAAGCGCCAGAACTCGACGCGGAGCACGACGTACAGCAAGCTCCGCGGGCTCACCAAGCGCTACTCTATCTCGCTGCCGATGTTCAATACGAAGCCATCGCAGGCATGGCTGGCCAAACCTCGGGCGAGTGGCTGATGCGCATCGGTCGCCCTGTTCGTGTTATGCTGTCACTTTCTATTCTCCACATACTTGTTTTGCTGTCCTCTGACTACGCCACACCCGTCCTAACTTTGTTGGTTTCTATTCATTGCTCTCACGAATATCATGTGAACTGGCTCAGGTCCTCTCCATGTTACTGACATCGTCTGTATTCATCATCTATCACCACAATCCTAGCATTACATCCACCCCGCTCGTTCAGGTTAATACCCGTCACTGTTTCCATATACCAGTCATCCCAATCGTTACCTCTTGTACTATCCATTGATATTTTAGACCAGAATCTCCATTCTATCATGCCAGACTGACACCCATCAAAATATTATCAACGATGCTAACCTACATCGTAATCCACCAATTTACCAATCTAAACGATACTCTCTTTACATTAAGACATGACTAGCAACTACTTAAGTGAGGGCAGTTGTTGCAATCAAGATCATGTAACATAACTGAAAAGTAATAGGGAGGATAAATATATCTGAATTGAAAAGACTAGAATATCTACTCGTCCAGCTCGGCCAATTTGAGAGCACCGGCGTTGTTAATGACGGTAAACTTCGCATCGCCCTTTCCGTCTTGAATTGCATTGACTGAAGGCGGCAAGCCTGCACTCCCAAGTTTGCCGGCAACGTAGATTGATTTTCCAAGCTTGGAGACCTGGCAGAAAATGGACATTATGAAACACACATTTACACACCACTTAACAACGTACTGGAATCTCTACAGATGAGCTGATATAGGATAACACTCCAGTTAATTTGCTGAAGAAGTTTTCAGAGATCCTACGGTCAGTTCTGTTGGCTTGAGACAAGAATCCTGGCCGGAATACGACGGTTTCTGTGTAACCTAAGCTTGCGAGACCCTGTTCGGTCAGGCCTTTACTCCTGTAGATAATCAAAAATAAGTGCTGTCAAAGGCGATGTCGGGCGACAAGGGCAGGAACTGACTTGGGATACAAGAACGAAGAGTTCGCATTGGCTCCTGTAGACTTTGCACCGATGAATGATAAAGTGCTATGAGAGGAGGAAAGATTCGTACAGAGAGATAGACCAAGCGTTGTGACACAGTTGAATCGGAACTCCGTGCCTCTTTGGCAGCATTAATGACATATCTAACGGACAGAGTCAGTCAGCGGCTTAGCAGCAAGATCAAGGCGCATACTCTCTATCGATCTTCTCAAACGCCGCTGCGCTACCAGCAATGGCTTTGGTTGTCCCTAATCTGTGAAAAGAGTCAAACCCGAAGCGATAAGTAGAGGCCGAGAAACATACGTGATGAAGACGACGTCCCACTTGCCCTGGCTCAATCCTGAGTCCTGAAGTTTCTCGAAATCGATGACTTTCTGCTCTAGCTTGTCAATGCCGGTGGTAATTTCGTCCTTGGGAGTTACACGTCTGCCGTACTCAGAGACATGTGTAAAATGGGGAGAAGCAAGGAGGGTTTTTAATAGGTGCCGGCCGGTTTGGCCTGTGGCACCAATGATAAGAGCGGACTGTGAGGCTACGAACGGTGCATAAGCGAGTAAAAGATATGCCTGCAGAAAGGCTGCTCACCGGCCATGTTTTAAGCGTCAGTGCGTCAGTAGTTATGGTATCTGGTCAAGTTGAAAGTTTCGTATTCGCCCGTGTTTGCAGGACGCGTGTGCTCCCTGCCGAACATCTTCGTAATTGGTGGTGACGCCATAGGTGAGACAAGGAGCGCGAGATGGTCTCAACGGCCATTCGTTCAAGATTTTCCGGAGGGACTCAGTATCTACCTATCGCTACTTTTACCTGCTATATAGCGTACGCTCATGAATCCCAGGCTACAAGGCGGGAGTCTGCCATCCTGGCCCATGTGCTTGACTTGTGCGCAGTACGTTGCAGCATGGCGGATGCTAGTTATCACTTGAGCCATAAGTAGGGCTTCTCACTCATGCGTAGACAATCATGCGCACATGCCACTGCGAGCAAGATAATTGCGTGAACTCTCTGAATTTTGCAATTGCTAGATTCATTTAGCGCTTCGACACATTGACAGTGTGCAGCTTCTTCACCCGGAACCGTACTACTGGTGCCTCGGTCACCAAATAACCTTCAGACAAATGAATTGAGCGCAGCCTCAGGTGCCTGCATGGCACCGCGGTCGACGTCGCAATGTATTGTCGTTCTTCTCAAATCCTTCTAGTTCCACGCCGTCTGACTTGTGGTATTTAGGCGTAACTTTAAATGCATATGCATCGGTAAGTCGGGCATCCTTGAGATCGCATCGAGAATGGATCACGAAAAAGTTATCGAGACACTGAACGCTAACTGGATGACTCGGAAGCTTTCCATGAAGCTCGAGCCTCGAAGCGCGTCGGAGTTTGAATGCATACATATGTGTCTGAATAGGGACTGCGCTGATGCACCTGAGGTCATCGTTGGATCTATCATAGGCGTCCTGTGTGATTTGTTGCCCCATTACCCTCTGAGGACCTGTGTCTCGACTTTGTAACTTCGTGTACCCATTTTCCACTATGATCTTGCTTGAGGTACGTCTCGGTGCATGGACATCAATTCAGGAGCTTATTGCATGTCTGTAGCCGCACAACGTTATTGTACAAACCACTATCTCAGAGAAGCTGCAAAAGTAAAGCGCACTTCGTACAACCGCGCAACATAAAATCTAATTGTCACAAGGCCTGGCTCTCTAGATGTGGTATTTGTTGACTACGACAACGTCCGATTCCACTTGTCAACGCCCGACCGCAAGACGGTGCTGCTCTTGTCGATGCACATCCGATGCTGGGATGAGCTGGTAAAGTACGGTGCGCTCGATGTGCTGAAGCGTGAATACGGATCCCTTCTCTCGAGCCAAGTCGAGCCGGAATACAATGTTAGTTTGGAGATCGATCTGGAGCAGGCTCCCGCAGATCCTGGTATGCCTCGTTTGTTATAGTCTTTCTGGGAGCGAGATTCACCTGTCGTCTTATCAGAGGCTCGCGAGGCGTTTGTCATGTCACTGGCCTTGTTGAAACGAAATGCTCTCGCCGCTCCATTTGAGCGAGGTTTCGCGACGCAAAAGGCGCTGGAGGCATCAGGGGGGCAGGGAGAGCTTATGCAAATCCATTACCGCGATGAAGAAGCGATGTATATCCAGGCAGCCCCTGATCGTGTTACTGTGATTTTCTCGACTGTGTTCAGAGAAGAAACGGATAGGATATTCGGCAAGGTGTTCCTGCAGGTGTGTTCGGTTCCCAATATCGGGGTTAATAGCTGAGATATGTTACTTGACCCACAGGAATTTGTGGATGCGCGTCGTCAGCCGTCTATTCAAAACGCGCCCCAAGTTCTGTATTCGAGTCGCGATCCTCCGCTAGAAATCCGCCACGTCCCGGGCCTGCGCAACAGTGACGATATTGGCTATGTCACCTTTGTACTATTCCCTCGCCACTTCGGCAATGCAGAGATAGCAGCGGCTACTATTTCGCAAACGCAGCTGTTCCGCGATTACCTGCATTACCATATCAAGTGTTCCAAGGCATACATGCA
The DNA here is from genome assembly GCA_016801325.1 of Hypholoma fasciculare. Classification (NCBI taxonomy): domain Eukaryota; kingdom Fungi; phylum Basidiomycota; class Agaricomycetes; order Agaricales; family Strophariaceae; genus Hypholoma; species Hypholoma fasciculare. Next base: position 14,436 of record JAEKIV010000523.1, read on the forward strand.
TTCTCGCATGAGATTCCGTGTGACAGAGTTCCAAAAGGTGCTCAACAGGGCGAAGACTGAAGTAGCGACAACAGAGCGAAAGACCGCGAGGTGCGTCATCGCATGAATTAAACTATGATAACAGGAGCTTACTTCCCTCATCCCTTTAGTGGACGCACGATGGTATCTAGATAAGAAGCAGCTGCGCGTTTATTATCACTGTCATTTCAATGTACTCTTAGTAGCAATACCATATGCATTGGAGTACATAGAAGAAGGCTTGGGCGTGGAATTTGCATTTGGGATTTTGTGGCATATGCCAAGAGGCGTGCGAACGATAAAAATAAGCGAGATTGACGAGCGCGAAAGGCTGCGAAAGGTGGCCGTGGTGGCATCGACACGGCCCCAAGTAAGGAGAATGGAAACACACGAGGGGAGAGGACAGACTCGGACAGGACTCGGCGGAGAGCCCAAGCAGGCAAGGATGACCCTGTCCCAAAATTGATGAGGTAAGCGAAACTTGCAGAATTTTGGGGTCGATCACAAGCCGTGTCCCCAGAGGGATATAACAAGGCTTCAATTCGCTCCTCTTCCCTCACCCCCCATACCCACCAGCCATGTCGGCGTACGACCATTCACGCGTCCAGAATTTCATAGGTACGCGTCACTCCTCTCGACATGAGCTGTGCTCACATATTTATAGGCGGAAATTCTGTGGAGTCCGCCTCGCCCAGTTCCATTCGCGATTTTGTAAAGTCAAACGGTGGCCATACTGTCATCAACAAGGTGCATATAATTCATATAAATCATTGAAGTTGTACTCATTGTTCTCCCAAAGGTTCTCATTGCAAATAACGGTACGCCTTCTCATAAACGCTTTGATGCAGTGCTGACCTCAGTGCTCAGGTATCGCCGCCGTCAAGGAAATTCGTTCCATCAGGCAATGGAGCTACGAAACATTTGGGCGGGAGCGCGAAATCGAGTTCACCGTCATGGCCACCCCCGAAGATCTTAAAGTCAATGCCGAATATATTCGCATGGCTGACCGTTACATCGAGGTTCCCGGAGGAACGAACAACAACAACTATGCCAATGTCGACCTCATCGTAGATGTCGCTGAGCGCTCAGGCGTCCATGCCGTGTGGGCCGGATGGGGCCACGCCTCTGAAAACCCCCGCCTTCCCGAAAGCCTTGCCGCTAGCAAGCACAAAATTGTCTTTATCGGTCCTCCAGGAAGCGCCATGCGGAGTTTGGGCGACAAAATCTCTAGTACCATCGTTGCGCAAAGCGCGGACGTACCCACCATGCCCTGGTCCGGAACTGGCATCACGGACACTGTCCTTTCCGAGCAGGGTTATGTGACTGTTCCCGACAAGGCGTATGCTGATGCATGCGTTACTTCGGTCGAAGAGGGCCTGAAGAAGGCAGAGCAGATTGGATGGCCGGTTATGATTAAGGCGAGCGAAGGAGGAGGAGGAAAAGGTATCCGCAAGGTCGAGCAGCCTGATGCTTTCAAAAATGCCTATCATGCCGTGGCAGGAGAAATTCCAGGTGCGTGAGTTTTGTTTTTCTATTTCATCTATTTCTGAATGTTGTATAGGTTCTCCCATCTTCATCATGAAGCTCGCTGGCTCTGCCCGCCATCTCGAGGTCCAGCTGCTTGCTGATCAGTATGGCAATGCCATTTCACTCTTTGGGCGTGATTGTTCAGTTCAACGTCGTCATCAGAAGATCATCGAAGAAGCTCCCGTTACCATCGCCAAAGAGGATACCTTTGAACGCATGGAACGCGCCGCTGTGCGTCTCTCTAAACTTGTGGGCTATGTCAGTGCTGGTACGGTGGAATGTATGTATTTTTAGTTTCGTGACATCAGCGCATAGCTAATTTGCCCAATGAAGATCTCTACAGCCACGCCGATGACTACTTTTATTTCCTGGAATTGAATCCTCGTCTGCAAGTCGAGCATCCGACGACCGAAATGGTTTCTGGAGTCAATCTTCCTGCTGCTCAACTTCAAGTCGCTATGGGTATACCTCTCCATCGCATTCGGGATATCAGGCAGCTCTATGGAGTGGCCCCTAATGGCTCGTCAGAAATTGATTTCGATATGGCCACACCCGAGTCCAATCAACTTCAGCGCAAGCCACGTCCTAAGGGCCATGTGGTTGCCGTTCGTATCACGGCGGAGAACCCGGATGCCGGATTCAAACCTTCATCTGGGTCCTTACACGACCTCAATTTCCGATCCAGCACCAATGTTTGGGGATACTTCTCTGTTAGCACAGCTGGTGGTCTGCACGAATTTGCCGATTCGCAATTTGGTCACATTTTTGCATATGGAGAAGATCGCGGAGAGAGTAGGAAGAACATGATTGTTGCGCTGAAAGAGTTGAGCATTCGCGGTGATTTCAGGACCACGGTCGAATATCTCATCAAGCTTCTCGAACTGGACGCGTTCAAGAACAATACTATTACTACTGGCTGGCTTGACTCTCTAATCAGCAATAAACTCACTGCCGAACGGCCTGATGCTACCTTGGCGGTTGTTTGTGGAGCTGTCACTAAAGCTTATCTTGCTTCGGAGGCATGTTGGACGGAATACAAGCGCATCCTCGACAAGGGACAAGTTCCAGGACGCGACGTCCTTCGCACGGTGTTCGGCGTCGACTTTATCTACGAAAACACGCGCTATTCTTTCACTGCGGCTCGTTCAGCGTCTACTGTATGGACTTTGTACCTCAACGGTGGAAGTACCATGGTTGGTGCACGCCCCTTGGCAGATGGCGGATTGCTTGTTCTATTGGACGGCAAGAGTCATTCGATTTATTGGCAAGAAGAAGTTGGCGCTTTGAGGTTGATGGTAGACGCAAAGACCTGCTTGATCGAACAAGAAAACGATCCAACTCAGCTCAGGAGTCCAAGTCCCGGAAAACTGGTCAGATACTTTGTTGACAGCGGAGATCATGTCAAGGCTGGTGACCAATATGCTGAGATAGAGGTATGTCTTTGAATTATCTCGCTTATGGTCTGATCTTCACGAATGTCGTTAGGTCATGAAGATGTACATGCCATTGGTGGCTTCCGAGGACGGTGTTGTACAGCTGATCAAGCAGCCCGGAGTCAGTCTCGAACCTGGAGACATTCTTGGTATCCTCACTCTAGATGATCCCGCCCGTGTCAAACACGCCAAACCTTTCGAAGGTCTGCTGCCTCCTATGGGCTCCCCGGGCGTAATTGGGAACAAGCCTCATCAATTGCTCAACCGCTGTCTCGGGGTCTTGAACGATATTCTGGACGGCTTCGACAATCAATCGGCCATGAACACTACCTTCAAGGACCTCATCCAGATTCTCCACAATCCCCAACTTCCATACTCGGAAGTCAACGCTATCATTTCTTCGCTGTCTGGTCGAATCCCATCGAAACTCGAAGATAACATTCGTGCAGCTATAGACTCTGCCAAGGCCAAAGGAGAGACCACGGAATTCCCTGCCGTTCGTATCAAAAAGATGATCGACCACTACGTACAGGACAGTATTCTCCCCCAGGATCGCGCTATGTTCCGCAACAAAATTGCTGGCTTATACGAAGTCTTGGAACGCTATCGAGGTGGTCTCAAGGGTCACGAAACGGAGACCATTGCTAGCCTTTTAGGTCGTTACGAGTCTACTGAGAAACTTTTCGGTGGTAGCATCGAAGCGCGTGTTTTAGCTCTGCGTGAGCAATACAAGGACGATCTCGACACCGCTGTCAGCTATGTACTGAGTCATATCAAGGTCCAGAGCAAGAGCAAATTGGTTCTGGCTGTCCTTGATTACATCAAACACAGCAGCCTCAACGTTTCTAATCCCGAGGGCAGTATCTACAAGGTGCTCCAGGGCCTAGCCTCCTTGGAAGCCAAGTAAGTCATGTATGATAATTTTATTCCAGTCCACTTACCTTCTAAATTTAGGTCCTCCACTGCCGTTGGACTGAAGGCTCGCGAGGTCCTCATCCTTGGCCAAATGCCATCCTATGAAGAGCGATTGGTCCAAATGGAACAGGTTCTCCGAAACTCTGTTTCAAATAACTATTATGGAGAGTCAGGATCTACACCCAGGTGAGCTAAAGCTTTTCATTGATTCACTACCATATTAATTCATGCTTTTCAGGACTCCATCTGCCGAAGTGCTCCGCGAGTTGACGGATTCGCGCTACACAGTTTATGATGTGTTGCCCGCATTTTTCAATCACGATGATTTGATGGTTCGCCTATGTGAGTTGAATAGGATATATAGGTATATATGCCGTCTAACGACCTTCTTAGCCGCATTTGAGGTGTACATCAGACGTGCATACAAGGCATATTCCCTCCTCTCGATCGATTACGAAGAAGGTGACACGGGCGACGACGGAGAAGTTCCGACAGTTGTAACATGGCGTTTCAACCTTGGACACACGCATTCTCCCCCTGATACGCCTCGCTTTGCCGCTGGGTGAGTTATTTTGCATGGCATTGATGGTTCTTTTTTTTTTTTTGACAATTCATCCAGCAATGAACCTCGTCGCTCAGCTTCAGTCAGCGATCTGACGTACATGATCAATCGCCACCAAACTCAACCCGTCCGCACTGGTGCTATCGCTTCATTCAACAACGTCGCTGCCATGTCCAAGGGTTTCGACAAGGTTGTTTCAATGCTTCCTGTATTCGAGCCGGCAGAGTTCTCGGAACGTTATGGCCCCAACACTCAGGCACCAAATGTTATCAATATTGCTCTCCGTATCTTCGAGGACAAAGATGACAAGGGCGAAGACGAGTGGAACAAGGAGGTGCTCGCATTTGTCAACGACCATAGCGCTATCCTCTCTCAGCGTGGTGTCCGTCGCCTTTCCATCCTTCTTTGCCGTCGTGGTCAATACCCTGTCTACTTCACTCTTCGTGACTTTGATGGTGTCTGGGGAGAAGAGCAAGCAATTCGTAACATCGAGCCCGCTCTTGCATTCCAACTGGAACTCAGCCGCCTTTCCAACTACAATCTGAAGCCATGCTTCGTCGAGGCCAAGCAGATTCACATCTACCATGCAGTCGCGCGCGAGAACCAATTGGACAATCGTTTCTTCATTCGTGCTCTTGTTCGCCCTGGTCGCCTCCGTGGCAGCATGAGCACTGCCGAATACCTCATTTCTGAGACCGACCGCTTGGTAACAAGCATTCTCGATGCGCTCGAGATTGTGAGCGCCGAGCACCGCAATGCCGATTGCAACCACATTTTCATGAACTTTGTCTACAACCTGGCTGTTGAGTACGAGGATGTCCTTGCTGCTATCTCCGGCTTTATTGAGCGTCATGGTAAACGCCTCTGGCGTCTGCACGTTACTGGCTCCGAGATCCGTATTGCTCTTGAGGATAGCGACGGCAATGTTACGCCCATCCGTTGCATTATTGAGAACGTTTCTGGCTTCATTGTTAACTTCTCTGGTTATCAAGAGATCACCACTGACAAAGGGACAACTATTCTCAAATCCATTGGCGAAAAGGGACCTTTGCACCTGCAGCCTGTCCACCAGGCCTACCCAACCAAGGAGTCTTTGCAGCCCAAGCGTTACCAAGCTCACTTGATTGGTACTACTTACGTATACGACTTCCCCGACCTTTTCTCGAAGGCCCTCCATAACGTGTGGCTCAAGGCCCGCAAGACCGACCCTTCCTTGGTTACCCCCAAGGTATTCCTTGAATCCAAAGAACTCGTCCTTGATGAGCACGACAAGCTTGCCGAGGTTGCCAGGGCTCAAGGAAATAATACTTGTGGTATGGTGGCTTGGGTCTTCACCTTAAAGACGCCCGAGTATCCTCAGGGCCGCAAAGTCGTCGTGGTCGCAAATGACATCACCTACAAGATAGGTTCGTTTGGTCCCGTTGAGGATCAATTCTTCTTCCTTGTAACGCAATATGCTCGCAATCATGGTCTTCCTCGCATCTACCTCTCAGCTAACTCCGGTGCTCGCATCGGATTAGCGGAGGAGGCACTCCATCTGTTCTCTGCTGCCTGGAATGACGACGCTCGGCCCGAAAAGGGTGTCAACTATCTCTACCTTACACCAGAGAATAACCTCAAACTCGCGGAGAAGGGCCCCAATTCTGTCAAGACAGTCGAGATTGAAGAAAATGGGGAGCGCCGCTTCAAGATCACCGATGTTATCGGTCTGCAAGACGGCCTCGGTGTCGAATGTTTGAAGGGGTCAGGCCTCATCGCTGGAGAGACTTCTCGGGCGTATGACGACATCTTCACCATCACATTGGTCACCGCACGTTCTGTTGGTATTGGTGCTTATCTCGTTCGTCTCGGAGAACGCGCCGTTCAGGTCGAAGGCCAGCCTATCATCTTAACGGGTGCGCCCGCTTTGAACAAGGTCCTTGGTAGAGAAGTCTACACCTCCAATCTTCAGCTCGGAGGCACTCAAATCATGTTCAAGAACGGTGTTTCTCATTTGACCGCCAGTAGCGATCTTCAAGGAGCGACCAGCATCCTCGAATGGCTCTCCTATGTTCCCGAAATTAAAAACGCTCCTCTTCCTGTCCGCATCACTTCCGATACATGGGACCGCGACGTTGAATATACCCCTCCCAAGGGTGCCTATGACCCCCGCTGGTTCATTGAGGGCAAGGTTGACGAGACTTCGTCCGAATACTTGAGCGGGTTCTTCGACAAGGGCTCTTTCCAGGAGACTTTGAGTGGCTGGGCCCAAACCGTGGTTGTTGGTCGCGCCCGTCTTGGTGGTATTCCCATGGGTGTTATTGCTGTCGAAACCCGGACCATCGAACGTATTGTGCCCGCCGATCCTGCCAACCCTTCATCGTTCGAGCAACGTATCATGGAGGCTGGTCAGGTCTGGTACCCAAACTCCGCCTACAAGACTGCTCAAGCCATCTTCGACTTCAATCGTGAAGGCCTTCCCTTGATCATCTTTGCGAACTGGCGTGGATTCTCTGGAGGCCAGCAAGACATGTACGACGAGATTCTCAAGCAAGGATCCAAGATTGTCGACGGTCTGTCGAGCTATAAACAACCCGTATTTGTTTACATTGTGCCCAACGGCGAGCTTCGTGGAGGTGCCTGGGTCGTCCTCGATCCTACCATCAACAAGGAGCAGATGGAAATGTATGCCGACGTTGAGGCCAGGGCGGGTGTTCTCGAACCAGAGGGTATCATCGAAATCAAGATGCGCCGCGACAAGATCTTGACCCTTATGGAGAGGTTGGATTCCACCTACGCAACCCTGAAGCGCGATAGCAAGGACATCTCTAAGACCCCCGAACAACGCAATGCAGCTTCTGCGGCTTCGACGGAGCGGGAGACTTTCTTGCAACCAACTTATAAGCAGATTGCCCTCCTGTATGCCGATCTTCATGAGTATGTCAACATTTTTTTTATCTCCATTGTTATGGCGCTAACTTTCTTCTTTTTTCAAGTCGTACTGGTCGTATGGAAGCTAAAGGTTGCGCGAAACCTGCAGTGTGGAAGGATTCGAGGCGCCATTTCTACTGGGCCGTTCGTGCGCGCGTCGCTCGGTCATCCGCCCTCGCTCAGATTGCCGAAGCCACGCCAGAAGCCAACTATGAATATCGCTCTCGTCTGTTGAACTCACTGGCGGCTATTGAACCCACAACAGATTACCGCCAGATGGCGGAGGCCATTGAAAAGCTTGACCTATCGCAGACACTCGCGCAGCTCAAGACGGACCATCTCCTGCGTCAAATGATCCAGTTGACCAAGGAAGATCGTAAAGCCGCGATGGATGGGTTCCTCCGTCTTGCCGATAGCTTCTCTGACGACGAACGCACAGCAATCGCATCTGCCCTCAGAAACCCAGCCCGTTCTGCAGGTAAGTCTTTTTGATTGGCTTGACAGTCATTTTGATAACGACCATGTTCCTCAGCGCCGCCCTCCTACTCGAATACCCAGGCCTAGAGCTTAGATTCCACTCACATTGTAGCATTACTTCCCTCGTTCTTTGTAAAATACGTCGTACATCACCAGCTTTCGAATTCCCGGGTAATACCTATCGCTCCGCCGCCTCTGTCTTCACGTAGACATTCTGGATTTATTTGATCCGTAGAGATTTAGCCACGCCCTTGCCATGCCCATACACAATTGACCTATAAATATTTCATATCTCAATCAACTTGGTCACTCAATTGGCATCAGCCTAACTGTAAAATGGGCTCAGTTTCACGGAGTCATTGCGTCGTCATTGAGCGCATAATGAGTGGAATCAACCAAGTGTCATAAAACGAGAGCAAACGAGAATTGGAAACTCCACGGCTCCACTCCATGGAGTCTATGGAGCCGGCAACTCACATGACCGGTCACCTGACACTCGGCATCTCACATGGCTCTGCAACGCGGCGCGCGCCGCGCGCCGCGCGTCGCGTCGCTCCGGGGAGAAAGTGACAAGTAGAGACTGGTAAAGAATTTGTAGGCAGAAATACATTAAAAAATAGAGGGGAAGACAGAATAGGCAGTTTTGATGTCCCTCCCGCAGATTGAGTAAAAGCGAGCTGAGATTGAGTCTTGATTGAGTCAGAAGTTAG
>JAEKIV010000524.1:0-22953 GCA_016801325.1 Hypholoma fasciculare
TATGCGTTACGAAACGCGGAATAGGCAACATTTTGGGGGCCGCGTTATGCGTTATTTTGCCACCATACATTTCGGTACAGTATATAGCATTCCCAATGACCAGTATCTCCTGCCCTACCAGCAGTACTACCCACCCAGCATCATGAACAGGCCCCTCCGCATCATACCAGAGCTGGGCCAGCGCAAACGCCCCAAGTACACTCGCAGCACGACTGGCTGCCTGACGTGTCGCACCAAAAGGGTCAAGGTATGTATATGAACGTTTGAACGTTTGAACTCCCATTCGTTCCGGTCCCCATACTCATTCGCGCAGTGTGACGAGACCAAGCCAAATTGCAGGCGCTGCACGCACGGCTCCCGCGACGTAACATTTACCCCCGCTGTCACCGGCTCATAGCTGACATGCCCCACAGTGCTCATGGCCCAACGGTGGGCCTGCCCGCAAGAGGAGTGCTTGTCGCCAGGACATCACGAACGGTCAGCCGTCCACCGCCTACTCGCCTGGCATACCAAACGCAACGACGGCAAACAGCGGCGAGCACATGCCGCCGCGCCAAAGTCATGACGCGACTTTATGTGCTATTCCATCCCATGCTACTCCGTGCGTTTTCTCGGCGATGGTCGAATCTGGGTCCTAAGCCTCTCATCCACAGTGAAGGGCTCGTCCAGATGTGCTCAATAGGATCTGATCACGGCACAAGGAGCTGTCAGTCGTGCGTGGTCACTAGGAAACAAATCATAATGCGCGCGAATTTTCTGACCGAGACTCGCAGTAGCTGTCCCTACTCCTCGCATTCGCATTTGTACCCAGCCGATCACTCCAATGTGTCAGGAACATTTTTCGTGTCCCCGTATTCCTTGTGTTACCCACAGGTAACCTCAGCGGTGGCCCCCCGCCGAACCTGCCCTCGCAAAGAGGACTAAATTCTGCTGCCAACAGAAGGATGTCGCTTCGGCGAATGCACTCTTGGAACAACTCCTCAGAACCTTCGGACACCTCTGTAAGCAGTCACTTTTTCGGTGTTCGTGCATAAACGACATAGTATATACTGCCTTCCAGCAGTGTGCGAACTAGACGACTGCGTCCAAATTTATAATATTCAAGTACAGTCCTTTTCCCTTCTCAACTGTATCTAAATCTGGTAGCTATACTACACATCAATGCCCATAAGTAGGATGTCTTTCCTTAACGGTTTAGAACTGCTAAACACTTTCTAAACGTTTATGCCTCCGGCAAATCCCGTTCGTAGAAAGTAGAAAAATCGTTTACAAATCCTTAACACTTTGTCGAAGCTGCACCATTCATATGTTGGTACGGTTGATAAGATTTAGATTTCTATGGCTCCTCCCCTCTCATTCCTTGGCATGTGTGCTCTTCTGAATCTTGTTCGTCCCGTGCAGCCAATCGCACAGCCCAAATACTCCGTAATTGACGTTGAACAATTCGTGATGCCGGTCGTGCATCTCCGCGAAGCGCCCGAAGAAGTCGTACCCACTATGCACAGTCGCAGTGTCGACGAGCTGGCTCGCGACGAACACCCAGTAGCTGAGGATGTGGCTCCGGAAGAGCATCCCCGACAGCGCTATCGGGAGCACGTTCGCAAATATATGCTCGGGCACGGTCGCGTACTGCGCGGCGAGCGCGAACGGTGCCGTGAAGCGATGGTGCGTCTTGTGCAAGCGGGCGTAGAATAGGGGGTGGTGCAGCGTGCGGTGCGCGTAGTAGAACGCGACTTCGCGGACAAGCACGGACAGCGCGACGTCGCGCAGGAGCTCGAGCGCGCTTGGGAGCGCGGCGGTGATGCGGTAGTTTGAGGGCTTGCCGGCGAGGTGGCTTGTGCCGAGCAGGACGGCATGTATGATCATCGATACTACCTGGTTGCGCACGACGACGCCCAGGCACTGCATAATATCAGCTCGTGTCGCCGCAGCTGGGATGGGCTGGATTTTGTGCCTGTGCGAAAAGGTTGGCGCAATGCGATCGAGGGAGAGGTAGATCGTGCATGGAATCCAGAAGAAAAGGAGCTGTACAACGAGTGCGCCGTACCACTCGATGAGGGGGTGTGGGTAGGTCGCGACGATGCCTGTCCATTTTTCGCTGAAAATGTCCATCGTGCTGGTGGTCCGAAAGATGAAAATATTGCCACGGCAGCGCGTGTTGCATGCGTATTCAAAGTTATGACCAGGTGCTACCAGGGTTTATTTAGGTACATGAGTGAGTTATAAGTAGATGTCAATCGAAAGCATATGACTGCATATGATCTGCTAACCGCAGAATGTCAGGTAGATCACAGGTACTAGGCCAAACGTTGAGTCAATTTTACAAATTTGAAATTCGAAGCGACGAGCGTAGGCAAAGCATAGGTCACCCCTAGTACAAGCCTATAGTGTTATGCATATTGACCCAAGAACTTACTCGATAACAATCCCAAAATTTTGAAAATGAGGCGAATGCAAGAATCTCCCAAGACATGCTAAGTAGGCGACGCGGGTGGGGGCGATAACGGACCCAAGTCCTCCAATCTCCCATCCAAAAGCTTCAGTAGGGTATCCACGCCACTAAGAACGCCCGTGTCAGGGCCCTCCCCGAGCTTCAGAGCCGTATGCGCAAAGTCAATAAGTTTAACCAGCAGCGGCGGGCCTAATTTTGTCTCCGGATCGTCATCGTCATCGTCATCATCGTCGTCTTCTTCTTCTTCCTCCGCGAGGATCTCTTCCTCCTCGTGCTCCAAATACTTTTTGATCGATTCCGCCGCGCGCGCCCACTCCGCCTCGTAAATGATGAGCATGCTGCCGCCGACCATGCGGAACTCGAGCGTCGCGAGCACTTCGCGGATCGCCGCGATCTCCGCGCGGATGGCACGCAGCACGAGTATCAGCGTATCGCGCGGGAGCCCGCTCGAGGACATGACCGTCTGCAGCGACGGCGGGACGGCCATCCCGACCGGGAAGAAGTTCGCGATCCCGTCAGGGAGCTCAGCGGGCCTGATGCTCTTCCCGTACGCCTTGGGCGTGTTCACGGGCTTCCCCGTGATATTGTCGTACACCTATACGCGTGTTCAGCGAGCTATTCCACGCGCGCTGAGTGGGAGGGAGATCGCGCACCTGGAAGCCCGTGAGGCGTATCCCCGTGCTCGCGGACGTCGTCTCCCGCGCGGTCTTCTCCATGCGCGCTACCTTGTCCGGCGGGGCGCCCTCGGCATAGAGCACGGTGCCGAGCTTGACGTCGAGGATGTTCGGCCGCAGGAACGGGAACGTCAAGTTCTCGAGCACGATGGATTGTGGAGATGGGAGTACGTTCAGCATCGGCGCGCGGGGTTACGAATTGAGTGGCGACTCATCTTTCTGGTCCATTGCGGGCTGCAGCTTGACGAGGGCCTCCGCCGCGTCCTTCTCTGCGGGGTCGATCGAGCCCTCGAGCTTCAGCGTGCCGAGGAAGTTCGGTGTGTACGGGCGCAGCGAGGCGAGCGCGCTGTCGCTCTGAAGCGCCTGGTAGAACTCGTGCTCCTGGCGCACCGCGGGCTTGATAATGAGCGATCCGTCTTCCGTGGTCATCACGCCGGCGTGGCCGCCGACTTGGGACTCAAGGAGGTGCGTGTCCATGGCGTGCAGCAGGGACGATGGAATGATAAGGCGGAGAGGAACAATCGGTGCACATCATTTCTGCTGGGCGTAGCTCAATGACTCGGAGTGGTTCCGCTTTCGATCACTCTGCATCGCCGCTCCCACAGTTATTGTCTTGCGCGTGCGAACTCCTGCCTCGTGAAAGGGTATTTGGCAGACAACGATCCCATATTATTCAAATTTACTACTACTCAAACTCATGCAGTGTGTATCTACTCGAAATATTTACCAGGCGTACTCCTCGACCTCCTTGGGCTTGGTGGAAGTGGAAGTACCGACCTTGGATCCAGTGCCAGCGGCCTTCGTCGCATCAGTAGTAGCCAGCTTGTCGCTCGATGGTGGGAGGATCGAGCTTCCAGTAGAAGAAGCCCTCAACGAGTCAGTGTGGCGTTGAGCACTGAAGTGGGACTGGCTAGCATCGGACGGGGCGCCAAAGGGGCGACGGTGATGACGAGGAAGGCCCTCGGCGTCAAGGCGGCTCTCAGTGCCGCGCTCACCGTCGAGGCTGTGGTGGCGGTGGCGGGGAAGCGCCTCCTCAGCAGCAGCGTGCCTCTCGGCGCGGTGCGCGGCCTTCTTCTCCTTCCGGACTTCCTTCTTGGTGATCTTGTGGAGGCGTTCGGCGTGCGCTAGAGCGGCCTTGTGGTTCGGGTCAGCCTTGTTGCTGAGCGCCTCGACGTACTTGTCCTTCTTCGCCTGGTGAGCGAGAGCCTTCTGGTGGAGGGGGTCCTTCTCGTCAGCAAGTGCCTTGTGCAGGCGCTCCTTCTTCAAGGCGTGCGCAACGGCCGCGTGGTGAAGCGGGTCGCTCTTGTTCTTCAGCGCCCGGTCGCGGATCTGCTTGCGCTTGTACGCGTCAACGGCCGCCTTGTGTCCTGGGCTCGACGGGTCAAAGAACGCCTGCTTGAACTTGTGTTGACGAAGGGCGGCGGCATGGCCCGGGTCCTTAGGATCGGCGAGCGCCTTCTTGTACGCCACCCACTGCACAGCGGCAGCGTGGTGAGGGCTCGAGGGATCAGCCAGGGCCTTGGTGTACGCGGCCTTGCGCTCCTCAGCGGTCATGTGCTGCATATCCTCAGGGATGGTGTGGATGGTCAGCGGCTTGCTGGTGGACGTCGAAGCCACGGCGGTGCCAGTGGGACTCGTCACACCAGTAGAAGTCGCGGTTGCAGTAACAGACGTTGAAGAAGCGGCGGCGGGAGTCGGCTGTTAAACTCAGATGTGAGCCGCGTAAAATCTGTGAAGCGGAAAAGAGAGCTTACAGCTGTCACATCTCGCACATCTAGGTACATGTCCGCGTAGTCACGAGCATCGTACTCGGCCAAGTCGATTTCGCGGGCGCTGATGTCTACCTCGCGGGAGCGGAGGGGAACGGCAACGACGCCGGTAAGAGCGGTGGCGAGGATAACGAAGTTAAGAGTGAGCTGCATGTTGATTAAAGGGTGGTGTTGAGAGTGGTATTTGAAAACACTGAATAGACATGTTAGCCGGCGCCGAAGGACAACATGAAGAAAGGATGCGCACAGGGAAGTTTTTGGAGTTGTCGTGAAAGTAAATCAAAGGACCGGCCTGAGATCTGCGGGAGGAAGACGGTCAGCATCGTAAGGATTGAGCATGGAGGTGACGACCCACTTGAGTGTAGAGCACCTGGCTTGGGGGAAAAAGCGGACAATACGGCGCTGGTATAAATACCGTCTCCAGATTGCTCATGTTTGGAAAAAATCGGGGAGTTTCAGACCCCTGCACCACGCAACCCGGGGCGAGGCAGTTCGCTGATGAATTTACGTCCCCATCAGTTTTTGGCGTTTGATCATTTGCAATCACTCTCAAATTTGGCACCATCGAGACCGTGGACCCATGGTCGAAGAGCGCTAGGAGTCGTCCCACCAAGAGTAAACAAATTCAAGAATAGCGCTCTTCGAACTGAGTCTATTTACCCTGGCTTGCTGGAAAGCAGCTGCGACGTGCTGTCCAACGTCGTGCTGATAATTGGGTTGGCAGAATATGTAATTTTTGAATTGTCGACCATCACAAAAATGCCAGACGCGGTTGCCAAGATTGATCCGTAGGACAAGTAGTCTGCTCGGCTACATTTAGCTTGGGTTTATTAGGGAGATACAATTCCGAACGCAGCTTCGCAGCTGCAGCTGTCGCAGCTCCTGCGGCTGCTTTGTCATATAAAATTTAAATAAGGTGCTGCAACAACGAGAGGTTCAATTGAAGCGTTCGGCCCAGGAGAGCTGGAGAAGATGCGACTGGGGGCAGTGTAAGTTACAGTCCTGAACGACCGTCGACGTGCATGCGAAAAGATTGGAAGGTATCGCGATATCCGTTGATCTGCGTCGTGTATAATACGGGCGCTGGAATCTGCGAAGCATGTATGTACCGTGCAACAGCCGTACTAGCGCATCACGTAGACTCACGTAGACCGGAAAGGATGCATCCCCTTGAAAACTGAGCGTGTGGTAACCAGGAGAGCGGAAGATCCTTGAAACGGCAACTTTTGATGCCACTCGGGCGAGCGGGTCGGTCCTCGGACGCTGTCGGGCGCTGACCTGTGCCCATCCAGGGGCCACTTGGTAGCGCACTCCGAGCGTTCAGACGTTCTGAAGACTGAAGTTCAAGAATCAGCAAGAGACTCGCTGGATTGGTATCGAAACGGCCACGCACGGACTCCGGCGTAGCGTGGTATCGCCTAATAATCCAGCGGCCATTTCAGGCAAAGTTCAAGTTCCCGAGAAAAAACACAGCATCTTTTTGCAGCTCCGGGTTGGGCAGAAGCGGACTATATCGAGTGGTGACATGCCGGCGGGTCCAGATGGTACTTTGCTGCAGCATAACTTGAACTTGACGAAAGACAAAGTATGAGATCAATCAACCGTCAACGAGGGAGTAAGATACTTCTTGGATGCATCGTAAGGCCTTAGTCGAACCATGAAAACAGAAGAAAGCGATGGTTCGAAGGAACGATTCAAAATGCTGGCATCGAGCGCTCGAGCCCAACTCGAGCCTCGGAATCGCCCGTGCAAAGATCTATTTTTGAGTATGACATCACGCGACACCATCCACGTTGAGCTCGGGCCAACATTCCGCGTCTTGTCTGCATCGCTCATCTAATCGACCTTCAATGCCTCTACAAATGAATCACAACACGCACACCTACCTCTCCGTGAACCTCGCGCATAACTCGCCGTTCCTATCGACGCCCGACGCGCTGAGCGCGATGTACCCCAGCATGAAGTACGAGGGCCAGGTCGGCGAGCTCGCCGACGTGCATCTGTTCAGCGTCCCGAAGGCGAACTGGGCGAATGCGGAAAACCATGTGCTGAATGGGCTCGAGAGCACGCACGGCGTGCTGCACGTCCAGGTGCAGACGCCGCGGCAGCGAGTGAAGCGCGGTGAGGAAGAGCTGTAGCGCTCGTGCAGTGCAGTGTGCCCGTGTAAAGTCTGGTCGTATACTAGTGAGTGAACCCTTCGCTGGGATTTGGGTGTCCGCTAAATCTGAATATATCAGAGCAGAAATACCTTTGTACTAATCATTCTGACCATATTCCTTAACTATGTAATCAGGAGACAAGATTGAACCTGATATTTGGATAACTTGAGAATCTATGAAAAGTAACCTGGAGAAGATAAGGCGAGCGACCCTTGATGCCTGTACTCAGCCTTTTCTGCGCATATATGGCTATTTTCTAGCTAATCCAAAGCGACGATTGCTCCTGGCTCTGCAATCACTTGAACTTCGATTCTTCGAGCCTCAAGGATCCGCATCCGACTGCGGGCAACCAGTCCCTGCTCCAGACTCCGAGCTCCATCCTCCGATCCCATGGGCTATTTCGATTTCTTCCAAAAAAGTACTCCTTCACCAGAGAAGCAAAAGAAATGCCCCCTGCAAGGCTCGAACTTGCGACCTCAGGATTGCGTAACTCATGTTACTCACATACGAAATATGAGACCTGCGCTCTAGCCAACTGAGCCAAGGAGGCATATGCTTACTCACTGCAGCCGATTAGCCTGGTAGGTCTTTCCTTATATGCTGTGTTGCTCAAAATACCCGCTCCTCAGGCCCTTATTTCGCAAACACCTCAGTTTACAAAAGCTGCGACAGAGTTAGATTTATCAAAACAAATTCTTTTCCTGGTATTGTACACTGAATTGATAGGTATGTCTACTTCGATCTGAGTCCGTTAGTCCACTACTGATTCCTTGTGTCAAAGAGGCATTCAGCTAACTC
The DNA here is from genome assembly GCA_016801325.1 of Hypholoma fasciculare. NCBI lineage: Eukaryota > Fungi > Basidiomycota > Agaricomycetes > Agaricales > Strophariaceae > Hypholoma > Hypholoma fasciculare. The sequence continues at coordinate 7,853 of JAEKIV010000524.1, forward strand.
CTCCAATACATTTCACTTCTTTGGGTGGCCAATAGCAGCCCTAATCGTGTCTGCAATTTTCTTGTCCTTCGCCTGTTCTATCGCAGATTCATTGTTCTGCGGGCCTTCCTTCAGAACATGTTCTTGGACGAAGTCGATCGCTTTATGAACGAAGACGCGTAAGTCCTCATCAATCTTACGATTGAAATATACACGTTCGCTCCTCACCTTTGTCCAGCTTCCCCTCCTCAGCCTCAGCCTTCTTCCCGCCTCCAAGGGCAGAGTTAATCTTGTCCGAGATAGTCTCGTGAGTTGCGACAGGCGACTCGTGTTTCCCAGAAATAACTGTCGACAGCTTGTCGAACAAGTTCTCCTCCTTCACGGAGGCTGCTGGCGGTGCGGGTTTGTGCCCCGACACGACGCCGCCAATTTTGTCGAAGATACTCTCGTCCTTCTTCGGGGCGGGCGGAGGTACTTGCGTCGCGTACTTCCCGCTGAGCGACTCGCCGATCTTCGACAACAGCTTATCGGCTCCTGATTTCTCGGGTACGGGCGCGGGCGCAGGCGCAGCGGCTGGCGCCTGGTGGGCGCCGCCCAGCGCGCCGCCGATCTTGTGCAGGAGGTTCTCGTCCTTCTTCGGCGCGGGTGCGGGCGCGGTAACGTGCGCTGGTGCGGGAGTCTTGCCGCCGAGCGATTCGCCGATCTTGGCGAGGAGCTTGTCGGCGCTTGACTGCTCGTGGACTGGGGTGGCGACGGGGACGGGCGCGGGTGCGGGGGCAGGATACGATCCGCTCAGCGCGTCGTTGATCTTGTTGAAGATAGACTCGTGCGCTGGCGCCGGGGCGGGGGCAGGAGCTACCGCGACATGCGGCGCGTTGTGCGCTGTTTCCTTCTTGGCGTCGAGGGCGAGGCTTTGGAGGTTCTTCAGGAGATCCATGGTGGGGATGTTGGTGTTAATCGATAATAGGCTAATCCGGGAGACTGAGTATAAGTAGATGGCGTTTTTGAGAATGTATTTACGTATCACAGCCTGCTGCCAAGCCTCGACGCGGTGAATACCCCCTGTCGGCAAGGCTATGTCCTCGTCACCGGGCTTGGCAACTCTCGAGACCTGAATTCGTTGCAGCCTGCAGGCCAGCGCAAGGTGATCTCCCTGAGGCCCGAACGATGCGTTCAATCCATGTCCAGCGTCCGGCGTTCAACGTTCGAGCGTTCAATGTTCAATATTTGATCATTGAGACAGTACTTGCACTGCGAATAATATTTCTCTGTTTTCTTTTCTTCAGATGAACAGAGATGAACTGGCATCATCGGTTCGTTGATTGGTCGCCTGTTGGCGCCGTTCACGCAAAGATGAGAGAACCAGAACAAATAAACGAACTCATATTCTGGCCTGAAAGCTTAAGCTAAAGTGTGGCTGAAATGACCTTCAAGTTTACATGAAGGAGTTTGGTCGGAAGGGGATGACCCTCCAAAATTCGATTCAACCGTAAAGGTGAAGCCGGCATTTCCCGGCATGCATCATTTTGGTGGCTCGAACCGACTCCGATCGAACGCGACGTTTGAACCTCTCCACCAACTTGCTACCATCGCCCTCGCGGTTGCGGCCAACATTCTCTTGTTCGTCATGAAGCGTTATCATGCGTTGTACGTATCACGCCTAGCTCAGGCAAACTAACCTCATCGCGTTACCTGCTGTGCAGTGTCTCGGCTGGGACGAGCCCCGATATGCCCAACGAGCTCAGCTAGAGACAATTACAGCATCTTCGAAGACTTGAACAGGAACGAGAACGGCTCTACAAGAAGCTGTCGTAAATTAACAAAGAAATAGGTCGTCTCACGGTTAAATACGGGCAGACCCACAATAACCAAACGCCCGTCTTCGCACTACCGAATGAAGTACTCCTCGTGATCTTCAGATATCTTTACTGCGCTTCTCGGTTCGAGCTCCGCGGCAGGCGCGACGACGAGGAAGACTTGGGCGAGGAAAACTGAGAAGCAGACACCAAAAGGAGTCGTACTATCGAAATGGATCTCACCCATGTCTGTCACTGATGGCGCGGACTGATCCTTGAATGCTCTGAGCTTTGGTCGATTGAACTATCGATGCCGTCAATGGGGCTATACAGAGCTACGGTTTCCTTTATATTTGGAAAGGTCTCCTGTCGTCAGATTCCTGCCATTATGTCCCCCAAATTGGAGCTTGTGATCATTCGCTCTAGACGACTCACTGAACTCCGCTGGACTGCCATATTTCCATTCTCTAAATCCACTTTGCTTGTTGGCCTGCGAAGCTTTTGATGAGCCTCAGAGCACTGAGAACTTTTCGCGCCTCGCGCACGCGACACGGGGTGCGATCAATGTTGTCTTTTATATATGCGCCTCCTCCGCACGATATGCGTTGGGCTTACGCGAACAAGGTAAAATACCAACGCTGCAAAATATATTTGCGTGTCTACTCCAATCCAGCGTCGTCTACTGGCCCAACCTCAAGCGGCTCTCTTGTTTTGGTGAATTCATTCGTGGTTATGCTCCTGGAGAGAGCATGAAGTGGGATTACTTTGCACTATTGAATTATGCTTCCCCGAAGGATATAGGGAGCTCCCCGGTCACGCAAACGCACTCGAGGGAGAAAGCCGTCCGGCTCTTGGGGAGGCTTTGCGGCAAGCTAAAATTCACACAGCTGTCTTGCCTGAACATCTCGAAGGATTGTCTTCGATTTGGACGAAGCAAGTGTGCTCCGACTTTCATCAGTCGTCAGAATGGGATTTCCTCTGAAATTAGGCATCTTAGTCGAATCGATTTAGACATGCGTACGGACCATTTGACTAGCCAGCGTTCATAAAAAAATTCGCTCATGATAGATTTGTAGGTCCTCCCAGAGAAACCACTGATCATTATGAACGTGGTGAGTCGACATTTTGCATACTAGCTCCCTCAAGTCGAAACTGATGTTTATACTGTAGTTCTATATTGTGGTATATACAGGTGGCAAGACAACGAGCATATCTGCTTCTGAATCTGGAATATCTTCTAACATACGGAGTCCGCTATCCTCCTCGTGTATACGTGTAACCGTCCGACGCTGCTCAAGACGCTCAATCCTGCTACTAGAGATCACTACAGGCGGTGGTTGTCGGGGAGGGAACATTATATGAGGCACATTGGCCGCTTGAATGCCTAGCTTCGAGGGTGGTAATATTCCCGCTTCCGTGGTGGTGATTGGGGGTAATAATGTCCGAAGTCCTTTGATATTGATCTCCGTAGCATCTGGGGATCCCAGCAGACGTTGAAAAAAAGAGGATGGATACGAGCTGAACGGCTGCACGAAGGAGTGCTTCCGCTTCCGACGTCTTTTCCGTGCAAGCACAAATATGATGACAGTGACAACAAAGAGGGAAGAGACGATACCGACGATAATACTCGGAAGCCCAGCGAAGGATTGGGTCTTTGCGTGCGATGCCGGAACAGCTACAGTTCCATTTCCTATAACAAGAGACTGCAAAGATAGTGGTGCCCACAAATTAGTATCGATCCCGGCGTATTCCACATGTATCGTATGCAGAGTGTTAGGATCAAGTGATAAACTTTGAAAGAGGATCCGTCCAGGCTCGGGATTCGAGCTTGCGGTAGGTAAATTTGGCAAAGATATTGTGATGGGAGTCTGACCATCTAATGTAAACGAGGCGTTCGCCGTCGCTCCAGTCTCCAACCAGCCTATCCACGTTACTGATGAACCTAATAATATATTTCAGCATAAGGCATTTGAAGGAGGGCAGTAGCAAACCTGTGAATTGATACTGAACAGAGCAATTCATCCGCTGTCCAATCATCTCCACCGCTTGTACTCCGGAGGTTCCATCAGGGAGAGTTTTTCTTGTCCATGCCGTGGAATACGCAATACTGGCTTCATCCGCACTGACACCAACGAAATCATACGTTTGTGGGGTCACGGAAATGGAAGGAATATATTCGAGATAATCAAATAGAACTTGAGGCCCTGTTCCTGAGTTGAAGCTGAATTCCAAGAGGTATTCTCCGTCCTCTAGTCCGTCTTTGGAACATATTTTAATTGTCGTGGGTATAGTTTTTGAAGCCAATACGACAGGGGGAGTGGGAATTCCGTTCAGTTTACACGTCCATTGGTATGGAACCGTCGCATTTTTCACAGCGTCGGGCGTCATCAAGGCAAAGACTCCAACCATTGTCCCTATTTGGGCACTCAGCAGAACAGAGAAGAAGATATGAATAAATTCATACCAGTGAACTTGTAGCTGAAAGTCAATGGAGGATTTGCAGTTGATGTCTCTATTCCAGTTGATATATTTCTTAGAGTACCGCCCACACTTTGGGTAACTCCATAGTCAGAGCTAAGTGCCCAGGGGTCCTCTGCCGTCCATGGAGTGGCATATGTTATTTCGGGATCAGCATCATCAACAATCACGGTTATAGTCATGAGGTGGGTACTTCGAGCCGAATAGTCTGGTGAGGAATATGGGATATTATTGCTATAACGCTTTTGCGGTGCTCACAACTATTATAAGATTCTCTTCCACTGGGATATTGATCACACCAGCGCCTCGAGTCGGATTTCGGTGAATCAATGCACAAGTAAATGTGACTGACAGCTACTATGGAAACTAGGGAGGGATGTACACGAAAGACGCAGCATCAACTGCTGAGACTCGGACAAGGTCGATTTCGTTTTGAATTTTGATCAAAACATAGTCGACTGGGGGATATTCGACAAAGGAGTCACAATGATAACTACCAGATTGACGTTCGAGCTTAGGCGAGAACCAGTGCATAGAAAGATAGCCATATTTGACGATTTCCATGAGCCTTTTTCCGAAAATCAGTACCAGCGGCTATCATGCCATGCATGATTCATGTTGTAAGCATAAAGAATTCGGGAGCATTTGTCTTTTTGCCCGGCGCCATCATCCCTTCGTGTCAGTTTGCGGTTCCGCGGTATGCCACAACTCTCAGGGAAGCATCGGTAGAAGCCTGAATGTAACGGCCCAAAATATCAGAGAGTTTCAGGAGGCAATGTATGCCATACATATTACACACCCGTAGGGAAGCTAATAGACTTCATTCATCTTGCGGCCCGACATCTGCCGCATACATTACTACGCGGGCGCTTGTCTTCGCGGCCATCCCCATCGCCTTTCGGCACCGCTGACAGGTAGTAATTAAACAAAATCAATACTTACCCACAGGCGAGTCCCAGACAGCATTGGGATGACAATTATACAGAGACTACATTAAATTTTTAATGTAGTACTGTGCAAGAACTACAGTCAGCTCGGGGAGGTCATTTGATTTCATCAGTAGCAGCCAGCTGGCAGCTATAAAATTATCAGCTAACAGAGTAACATGAACTTGAATAGACACAAAAATCATATAATTCAGCAGTCACGGAGGCGTTAAGCAATTTGTTTACAAAGCAGAAATTTAAAGAGATCGACTACCGATTACTCAACCATTCCGATAGGAGGCCATCATTCGCAAATCAAGGTCAAAACATGGTTCAAACATGGGTTGTGCGGTATTTCAGCTTGTCAGATTGATATCACAACCCAAAGATTGCGAGGAGGGAGCTGAGGTCAAGCGATGCGAGCATCGGAACAAGGCCGGTAACGGTGGAAAGAAGGCCGGTAAAGATTCCGGGCGCAAGTCCGAGGAGAAGGTTAGAGTCACTGCTCAGAGTACAACTAAAATATTCTCTTAGTAGTGTTCCTATGCGTGAAATTTCTACATGAGCGTACATTATAGTAGACACGAGAGGCGAGACAGTCGAGCCAAGACCCGGTGTGGCGTTTGCTACAGTCTGGACCGAGTTGAGAGTCGTAAGGAGATCCTACTCTCATTATTTTTTTGTGAGATGGCATCAAATATTGAATAAATGCCGAGTGCTTACAGTTACAAGAGGCAGGAACTCGTTGAGAAGAGCGGTAACGTCCGTGGTACCGAGGGACCCGGGGTTTGCGACAAAACCTTCGAGTTCAGTCTTGAGGGTGTCGAGATCAGTGGAAATAGTGGTGAGGTCGTCAGTAACAGCCGTAACGTCGATGGTACCCGTCGTGGAGATTTGGTCATCTGCGAAGAAAATAAATTAAGCTCTAACATTAACAGTGAGTCCCGAAGTCGTTAAGCTTACTTAAATCAGTGAGAATAGGCTCAATTTCTGCTGACAGGCTCGCGATTATTCCTTGAAGGGTGGGCAATTGACGACGAGCACCCCAGTTAGCGTTATCCACGCCAGCTCGAGCAACGACGACGTTGGAAGCAGGCGCCGCCGCAACAAAAGCGGTTCCCGCGAGGACGAAGGCGACGAGAGGAGCAAAGAAACGGAAATGCATTGTAGAGGTGTAGAAGAGGTTGAGTTAATACTGAGGCGGTGAAATGAGATAACCAGAAAGCTCAGGTTGTCTTTTCAGTGAAGACGAACCTGTATTTTATACTGTAGCCGGTGAAATATAACAAGGCCGATTTCGGTCAGTCCATGAGCATGTTTATGCGAACTCCTCTGGAGTAGTTCTAAGGCGAAGTACCTCAAGTCCATAGCGTCTCAAAAACGTGCATTGTATCTCATATTTCCTGGTGGCTTTACATAACATTTTTGACAGTTACACAATGCTACAATGCGCATTCTGATGTTGGTGCGCCGCATCTCCGGAAGTAATGAGTTTTACTTTAACGCTAGACGTCTTAATTAGCAAGTGGAGTGTTGTGGACTCACTGACATCATAAACTGGTCATTTTCGACAGCAAAGTAAAAAAATGTACAACACATCTCTTAGCTATGCCATAAGTGACTGTGATGCCCGCTCCTGTCAGTTGATCCTTGACTGATCCGTTGATATTTATTGCGGCTGCAGGGCTGCATTGCTAATACTTCCAACTCGTTCAGAGCACAATATTTTTGAGCCTCGGGCCAATTTTCAAATTATAAATAGCGCGAACCACGCAGTTTGAATAGAGGGGACTTCCGAGAAGTTATCATTGACTTAACACTATGCATTCTCATGAAGTATGGTAATGCTAGTTTGGTAATATTAGCGCAAACAATGACAATCCTCCGTGTTCTCTCGGAGAATTCCATCGGTAGAAATGCCTTTCCGGGCCAATGTCCGTCACATGTAATATTAGTTTTGTGCTCAGGTGGTTTCGCACTCGTATATCAAAACTACGAGAAATAGATCCTAGGATATGATTAATTGGTAAACGGGGATAAAAAACGAAAATTCTTCACAGCAGGTGCGTGACCTGAATACAAAATACCGCTTGGTTAGGCTTGGGCGCTTCTCTGCGCTTGACCACTTCATAACAACGCTATATATAGGCACCATTCTCGCAGCAACTTTCGCGGAGTGCGAAACCCCACTGCCATTTACACTGTGAGAAATCATGGCCACATCAGTATTGAAGCTGAAGCTGCACATAGCGGGGTTTACCATAGTCCTTTTACAAAGAGACTATGGATTGTAGATTTAAGGCCGCACTTATAAATTATTTTATTTTAATTCCGAAATCCAGCAACAATTACAGGCTACAATGTCGCCAACTTTTCCTGTCTTCAATCCTCGAATTAAAGCTATACTCCCAATGCCCGATGAGAATACACACCTTTTCTTTGGCTTACTCCGGTTTTCTAAGTAGAGTTCGTGAGTTGCGTAGTATAAACCACGAACGAGCGTTCGTTCGGTGGATGTAATTGGCTGGATGCAAGATAAACGTGTATATTTTCTTTGAATTGCAGGTGCTTTAGATAGAGTATGTGTAATCATATGACAGATCAAGCTCAAGAGCCACGCTGGCCATCTTTACATTATGGGACTGATTTCTGACAGCTACATGTCGGGCGTGGGCCGCTCATGCGCCACTAGAGTATAGCCAGACCGACGGCGACGCTCTGAGTGTAGCAACAGACACATATTCTGTGTATAAGTTTTTGGAGAGAAAAAACAAAGTACTGATCGCTTTGAGCTACAGCAGGAGCGAATTTTCAGAGCATCGTTCGGAAGATGTGGTTCAGTGCTTTTCCACCCACAAATCAACTTTGATTATGAATGCTCATTTCACCAAATTTGCAACTGCATTAAATGCGACTATCATTACAATCAATCTAAAAAAGTGAGCTGGTAACTTATGTAGTCCGTATGAGAGCGCGATGTCGTGATTAGGTACTTTGCTAAGCTCTTAGAAGTGAGGCAACCTGATTCGTCCATCAGTTAATGTGAATACCAGAGCAATTTAATGGTGATATGACGGCGGGGCGCGCCGGATAATATACACGGTGGTCCAGCAAGTCTTCACGGTCTCACCCGCTTGTTTCCATTTCACTTTCGGATACCTTATTCAGTTTATGTATTTATATCTGATTTTTTGGAGTGATCGGTCGAATAATCTTGAGTCACGCGTGGAGGCATCAGATTCAAGGACAAATGTGGGTGGACCTCCCGAAACTAATAAGAGAATGCTGCGGAAGTGAATATGCTTCGAGCGAGAGATTGAAAAGGTCCCAACTATTTTCTCTCTGAGCGGACTTGAATAACCGACTTTCCTGAGCACACTAAAAAGCACATGAGCGCAATGCAGCCGGGAGCGCGCCGTGCAGCACCTTAATATACTACCAATGTAATAGACTGTTTGCAACAGTATGTCAAGCACTATCTAACACTTTTTTGCACGATAACAAAGTGCTAAAAAGGCGATACGCAGGGGTATGCAACCTAGTTTCGGATTAGTCTAGCTACGGCGTACGAGGTACAAGCATGGTCCCGGCAGAGTGGGACTTGGAGGTGTTCCCGGACCATCAATGCTGCGTCTCCGCCGGGTGGGCGTGCCAGGTGGGCTAGTCAGTGGCTACTGCGTGCTTTTAGATTGTATGTACTTTATATAGTAATTAAGGTTTATATTTTGTGGAAGAATATTTGGTATTTTGGGTGCTTGAGAAGTTTTTCAAGAACCCTCGGCGGTCCGGGAGGGTTACGTGAATGCAACAGGCTCGTGAGTTTCTCCGAGTCGTGAGACTACTTAAAGGCTGAAAATTCTGAGCCTAATTTAATGCTAATCTAGATAATAAACTGATTGGATATAGGTGTACAATGTTAGTTATATCTCTTCACAGTTCATATATCTGTCTACCTGCAGTGACAGCTAAGCAATGGCAGTAAATAAAATATTACTTAGTAGGTGCCAGGCGTGTAGTCTATTTATAGTTTTGAAGTTTGATGGCTTTATATTTAGGGCATTTGCCCAGTCAAACCAAGCGTGAGAGACGGCTCGACTTGGGCTCAACTCCTTCCCAACTCCTTCCACATCACCGTGACTTCCGCATTCACTTCGACTCTCCAACTTTTATTGGCCGTTATGAAGCTGGTACGTTTCAGGAGGCAGTGCGATATGTGACCGGGGTCCAGGCTGTACCAGTATAATTGCTTGACATATGTACGTGCCTCGCCGCCGCCTCCCGCGGCACTGCCCTTCGCCATTTGACGACGATCAAGCCACCACATACCCGTTTCGAACAAGAGGTGGAGTCACTATCAGACAAGCGGTCCGGCCCGAGTAGTTCTTAATCCTAGAGGCTGTTATAAGCCGAGCTTAGGTAGAACTGGGTCCGTGCGCAAAGTGATCCGCAGCGGTTCTAGTCTGCACAAATAAATGCAGGCGACGAGTCATGGCTCAAGGCGTGTGTCTACTTGCGCGACTGCGTCTCGCGCACGGAATTGTCGGAGAATGAGATCCGGCACTCCCGCGTTGATCCAGACTGCTCGATGAATAAATCTGAATCGGCTGAATTGTGAAAACCGAAAAGAATGTCTTCAAGAGCGCACACAAAGTAAACGTAAGATATATGTTATTCAGTAATTTAAAGACATTCCCTGACTTGTCTCATAGAACAAAAGATTAGCTGCCAATTTATTGACCACTCTGATGTGCGACTGGCATTCCCAAATCGAAGTCAAAGCGCTGCTTTCAGAGAGGTATTGGGACATTTCGCCTCGGTCTCCCAACCAAGTGAAATTTAGAGGAGAGAACCGAGGTTGAGGGAGCCGAGTCCCGGCAGAAGACCGGTGATGGTCGAGATGAGAGTGGATAAGATTCCGGGTGCAAGCTGAGTGAGGAGGGTACCGTCTGATACCAGAGTATTACTGGAATAAGTTGTTGTGAGTATGTATGAATAAATATCTCTGGGTGGGCGTACAGGATGGTAGATACAATTGGCGAGACAACTGCGCCAATGGCCGGTGTGGCGTTTGCTATGGCTTGTACAGAATTGAGATTCGTGAGGAGGTTCTACAGAGATTGTTCTATTTGTGAGATCACATTGAATACTGTATATCAAGTGCTCAGCACTTACAGTAATAAAAGGGACGATAACAGCAGTAAGCGCTGTGATGGACGTGGGGCCGAGGGATGCAGGGTTTTCAACGAAGCCCTCAAGCTGAGTCTCGAGGGTATCAAGGGCAGTAGAAATAGTGTTGAGGTCGTTTGTCACAGCCCCAACATCGATGGCACCCGTTGTGGCGATTTGGTTATCTATAAAGAGAAAAATTAAGCCCTAAAATGACTAGAAAAAATTGATTCTAAGAGCATGTTCACTTACTTAAATCAGTGAGAATGGGGTCCAATGTTGCTGACAGGTTCCCAATAATATCTTGAAGGGTTGGTAACGCACGACGATAAATCCCAGAATTAACGATATCTAAATCTGCTCGGGCAACAACAATGTCGGGAGCGGGAGCCGCCGCAACAAAAGCGGTGCCTGCAAGGATGACGCCAACAAAAGGAGCAAAGAAGCGGAACTGCATTGTAGAGTCTTAGAAGAGGAGTATTGAATATTGAAGCACTCGAGCGAGGGTACCAGAAAATTCAGGTATGTTTTTTCAGCGAATAAGCGTCTGTATTTTATACTCGAGTCGGTGAAATATGAGAAAGCCGATCTCTGCGTTTAAGTCCATTGTGTCCCAAAATTGCGCCTTGTACCATGATTAGTCTGGACACTAATTTAGACGGTGTTCACTCAGGTACTACACGGTGTACTTTGATGCCCGTACACCCCATCTCCGGATTGACTTGAATGCAAGATAATTTAATTAAGAAGTGGAGTGATGTGGACTCATTGACATCATAAGCTTGTAAATTTTAAGGTGGGGGTAGAAAATGTACACTACCCAATGACAGATATTTCAATGATGTAGTGATACAAGCCTGATAATGTTAGCAGAAGAATCAACGATCTTCCGAGTTCTCTTGGAGAATTCCACCGTGTCAGAGATCAATTCCGGACCAACATACACTAAATATATATAATATTATAATATTCTGTGTTTAGATGGTTTTTTGATTGTATCTAAGATATTAGGATAGGAGATTAGAGGTAGATTTGTGAAGAGTCCCTACGATCGAAAATAAAACAGGATACTAAAAAATGCATATCTTAGTTAGGCTCGGGCGCTTCTCGGCGCTCATCGACATCCAGCGCACATGACTATATGTAGACCCCGTATTATCGCGGCATGTCTCGCAGAGTGCGAAACTCCACTGTCGTTTACGCTGTGAGTAAGCATAGCCAGAAACGGAAGGTCACGGTGCTTTAATAGCTCTTTTCAGATGGCCGCCAGGTTGCTGAATATAACGGAATTTTTCATGAACCTCTAGGAAGGAGGTGATGTATCATGACTGCAAATCAAGTATTCATCTTAATAATCATATTTTTAGCGTCAATATAGGCTGCAATGACGCCAACCTCTTCTGTTTAAATTAAAACCACGCCAATAATGGAGCCCGGCGGGAATATATTAGGCGCTCCAGCTCTCTACTAGTGAATACGGCGTCGGCCGATGAACGCTTTTGATTGGTACGAACGGTCCTTTGGCCTAGTCTCTCCATAAGGAGTCTCTAACCTACGCCGTGCCAATTTACCGGGAGATCGGAGGGATCATTATCAAAAGACCGGTACAGAAAGACGACAGGGAAGAGGAGTGGTGGCGGGACCGGGGACTTAGTTGGCATTTAAATGAAATATGAATGGTCCGTGCGGTGAAGTGGACATATGCCTCAATGGCACAACCTTCGATGCGATACAAAAGCCACGCCGCGCTCTCTGTTTATCTACTTGTGCGATTCGCTTTGGACATTGATCCCTATCACCAATGGTAGCAGATATTGGCAGCAGTCTCGCGGATACGGTCAGTGCCATCATAGATTCTGACTGCCGAATGACGAAGGAAAGTGCTGGGTCGCAGCCGCCAGAGTGTAAACGGGGTGGTAGCATCAATGCATATTTTTTTGAAAGGGTGTGCCCACATGAAACCTCAGTAACCTGGTTCACATGTTAAAAAACGCTAAGGCAATGGTATTCGGCAAGTCCAACTTGGGAATCAGCAAGCTATTTACAAACAGACTAGTTGAAAGAGATTAGGAACTCTTAATTACCCAGTCATCCATAAGTACGAATATTATAAAAAGACCAAGTTCAAAACAATTCTCCTTTTTAGAGGTATTGTTGCCTGCCAATCCTGCACTACAATGAGAGGAGGCCGAGGATGGTGCTAAGGAGAGAAGAAAGATTGAGCGATCCGAGTGACGGCACAAGGCTGGTAATAGTTGATATAAGGGTGGTCAGCACTCCGGGCGCAAGCTGGGTAAGAAGGCTGGTATCAGAGGTCAGAGTAGAGCTAGAACAGGCTGAAATCAGTGCCTGTATAACTGTAAATAAAAGTGTAGTTATGTGCATACACAATGGTAGATACGAGCGGTGCGACACTTTCAAGATTCGAGTTTGTGGACGCTGCGGAAGCAACTGAATTGAGAGTCGTGAGGAGGTCCTAATCGACATTCGTTTAGGTAATCTGATTTGATTCATAAATAAGTCTTCAATACTCACAGTAACAAGAGGGCCGATGAGAGATGTGAGATCGCTGAGGGACGTGCTTCCGAGAGTTGTGGAGTTCGCGATAAAGCCTTCGAGTTGAGTCTCGAGAGACTGCAACTCCGTAGCAATTTCGGTGAGGTCTCCCGTAATCTCCGTAACGTTTCCAGTTGCCGTTGAGGAGATCAGGTCAGCTGTAAAAGAAAAATGAACCAAAAAATGGACAGAAGAAACATGTTCACATACTCAAATCCGTGAGCAAGGGATCTATGATTGCTGATACATTTCCTATAATCCCTTGAAGGGTGGGCAAGTCACGACGGGAAATGGTTGAGGTAACACTGTCGCTGCTAGTCCGAGTGGCAACGGCATTGGAGATGGGCGCCGCCGCAACGAAGGCGCTCCCTGCGAGGGCGAAGGTAGCGAAAGAGGTGAAGACACGGAAGTGCATAGCAGCGATGTAGAAGTCAAATACTAGAGCAATAAACTGAGATAGCCAGGTAGACCAGGTATGCATTTTCAGAGAGGACGCACTCTTGTTTTATACTCGAGCCGGTGAAATGTGAAAAAGCCGGCGCACGCAGACTTCAGCAACAAGTTTGTGCAATACGCTTTCACGACAGTCTAAAATCAAATAGGAAAAGATCCGTAGCGTCGAAAACTGTATCACGTCTCGAAAAAATTGGTTAGTGCGAGTATGAATATAGGTACCTTTCACAGCGCTGTTTGATTGCAGTATGTCCGAGTCCATAAGCGGCTATGATGCTCACCTTTACGAGTTGATCTTGGACTGGTCCGCTGTGATAGTATATTTCGCTGCCAAAGACTCCGACTGCTTTGGGAGAAACTGTAGTCCACATGTTCTATTCTCCTGAGTTCGTTACATACGACGAGTAGAAAATAACACCATCGGAAATTTTCACTGAGATATTTTCATGTTTGAGTAGCACTAATCCCAGATTGAAGGTATCACTATAAATAATTCTCTTCAGTTTTTTGAGTTCGGGAGGTTCCACGGGCAACAAAATAAGCATTCCAGACCAATGTGTAATATTAGTTTCTTCTCATGTGGTTTCTCGGATATATCTAATAATCACCGGGGTGAGATACAAGAAGGCACGATTAGAACGGCGAGCGGGGGTGATAACGAAGCAATATCCTGCACCATTCTCCAATGCGAACTCATGAAAATGCTGCCCAGTTACGCTTGGGCGCTTGCCTGGAAGCGCTCTTCGAAGGACTATATATAATAGACTGACAGCCTTCGGCATCGCGGTGTTCCGGTGTGTTGAACTCCATCATTTCAACTGGCGCTTTGAGAAACCGTAATCAGACACGATGTTAAATATCTTCGAAAATGGACAGCTAAATCCTTCTTTTTCAAGTATAGCCGGGGAAGAGGTGCTGCACAAGTTCGAATTTATCAATTTGCAGGCCAATGACGACTCGTGCGCGCGGCGCTGGCAGCGTCGGCGCTTCCTTCTACCACATCATGCATCAAAATCCCGCTCGTACCGGGGACTCATGGAGATACAGACTATCCGTCTTATATAATTTAAGCTTTCAAAAATTTGTGGGTAACGCAAGGTGTAATATAGATGGCCGCTTCCTCGCCCGGTATAATAAGTTAGGGCGTGAGATACACAGGCCTTCCATCTTTGGCTCAGTACATTTCACGCTTAGAGACCCCGTATGAGTAAGACACAAAAGAAACGCCACTAGAGTATGGTCGTTCTATTATTTCAACAATGTTTCTCAGGCAAACTCTCAAATAGCCAGATGGAACGCCACTATCATGAGAATATCTGATAAGCATGCTGGTGGCTCCACAGGAATCAGTTTTTATTCAGTGCGAATACATCGCTGAATCCTTGTGAGCGGCGCAATTTTGGTTCAATTATCAGGTGATATGGTCAGCAGCATTTCTTGATTGTACCGCAATTTGTACATAGGATGACGATATGGGGGACAAAACTAATATATCTAGTCCAGCGAGTCTCCATGGTCCTAAATTTCACTGTTCCCCGCTTTGTATGCCTTGACAAAAATAAATATCTATTTCTGGTTGATTTAGAGTGACTCGTAGAACGTTTCTCGGCGTTTTTTTTTTTTACTTATGGGTCTGTCCAATTGAATCACAAACGGAGCTCTCTACACTGCTGGGACCCGACTGTTTTTCTGGGTGAAAAACGCATTAAAAACGGAGATATTTTGGTTTTCGTAGTGCATATTGAAA
>JAEKIV010000525.1:0-35259 GCA_016801325.1 Hypholoma fasciculare
GAGTCGGTGGACGGGATTTTCTATGGGTTATGGCAGGTTATGGGTTACCACGGGTATGGGTTAAGACAGGTTCGACTGTACTTTACAAAGGGTATGCCGATCGCTAGGGGCGGCGATGCCTTCTCCGCCCCGCCCGGATCCGGATGCCTCGCGCAATGCGCTTTCGCATCGCACCGCATCGCACGTGTCGCGGGATATTACCCTTCTCAGAAGCAGTTATATCTACTCGCAGTGCTATCTATTCGCGTATAGTGCTATCTGCCGGCTAAGATGCATGCGCCACTGCGCAATCGGTATGTTTGCGTGCTATCCCCACCCAGCGGCATATTGGTCGTCGAGGGTTTCCAGATACTTTATGTAGTCTGATCAGCGACCGAGTGTGCCCGTGCGCAAGCGAGTGCGCATGATAATAGTATATGTAGAACGTAATGCTATAATGACGGTGGGGTCACTGGCAGAAGCGGCCACGCTGACTACGATTGACAGGCTGGGAGGGAGATAATGAAATAAGGAATAATTAAATAAATAATATAAGCACTACATATTTTCTTCCACGTCGATGTCGCGAGCAGGAGCCGCAAAGTAAATGCTTCGCACCACTATATCTAGCCTGGAGCGCCGGAGCGCGGGGGCGTGCTCTATCGGATAGATTAGGCAGGAGGTATTTATACCCGTCCTCACGCCTGCACGCCCTGTCCTGTGCGCGCCGACATCTGCATCAGAGCCACACATCACTTGAGACGGCAACTCAGCCCTCCGGCGACGTGCTGCGCGACAGGCATGCATGCATGCATGAGTCAAATTTTACCTCCACCCCGAATCTTCACGGTGGGTGCTTGTTCACTCCTTCAACTACGCTTCATCAATCGCGCAGCGCGCACGGATCCACCCCAATCCGTCTGATCAGCGATGGGGTGTACAGTGTTTAGTCATATCATAAGTTTGGCTTAACGTCTACCCGGCGATGTGCGTCGCCGCTCCTATGCGCGACAGCACCCAGCAGCTACCGCCTGTCCGCGCCATCCAAAGTACATTTAGATTGGATTTAAAAATGCATACTACCCCATGAGTGTGCGCTCGTGCGCCTCCCCCAAGGCTGAGCTAGAAACTGGGCGAAACAAGCAACAAGATCAATAGCAACCGCAAGGATCATGATCGACAGACTGGGGCGGGGGTATGATACGATTTGCTTCCGCTGGCATGTTCTATGGTAAATACCCTATAAATAAATACCTGTAAAAACTAAGCGGAATTATTTTATAATTGCTGTATACCACGCGCTTTACACCAGCCAAAGACTGCAAGGCGTGCGCTAGCGGGGGGCGCTCCCGCCCAAAGCGTGTTCTTTGTCCGCCTAGTTCATGCGTATATTTTCCCACAGCCGCGTTCCCACCTCGCACGCAAAGTGCCTTGCTAAGTAATTCCAAATACACGAAACCAGACACTCTGCCTCACGCCATACCAACCTGAAAATTGTCAAATTATCAATCCTCCAAATTATTAATCCTCCGACGTGCTGCGCGATCTACATGAGTGCAAACGCCATCCCCGCCGCTCACCGTCCAGGAAATGCACAGGATCCGCGCGTCTGACCATTGATGGGGTGTGCTGGGTGATCGCGCGCAGGACGGGCGCGCGAACGCATGTGTGCGTTGGCCGATCGCGCGTGCTGGCCGATCGCGCGCTGACCGGCGTCTCTCAAAACCTGTGCGTGTGCCTCGCTCGGTCGCCGCGGTGAGCCCAGAGGATTCATCGCGGGTACGCACGGCATGCGCTCCATCGCACCGCGCCCAGTGTCCGGTAGCGTCGTACCAGCGCACATCGCCCACATCTTCTCAGCTCCTTTACCTCACAAGGTCTCCTATCTACGCATATAATACCACCTCGGCATCCCGCGCTCGCTTCCCCTTCTCTCGCCCTCACTCGATCATTGATCATGATCCAAGAGGAAAGTCAGTCCCTGGCCCACCTGAGCGCAGTCAGCCAGGTAAATAGGCAGCTCCCCAGCCCCGAACGGCGCCCCGCCTCTATCGATGGGGTACTCGTCCATATCTGGCAGAGCCCCGGATGGTATTCGCTATTTTTATTCTTAGAAAGTACACATTCGGCGTGTGTCGGGATGTATGAACGTAGTGATCATGATCTCTCATTGACTTTTCGCCGTTGGTCAGTGTCCGCGAAGAGAAGAGCAGGGAATCTATGGCAATAGATTTGGGGACCCCGTCGGATCTAGTAGTGGGTGGTGCGTGCGGCGCGCGATCACTATTTGCACAGATATAGTGGTGTGACAGTGTCTGTACGGGCTCAGCGGCGTCTCGCGCGTCCCGGGCAGGGAATATAGTATCAATTTGCATACGTACACGCAGACTCATGATACTAGGACATACATCGGGTGAGAGGGCCCCCCTCCACACCGCAGATCAGGTTCTCCAATGTCCCCGGAGATTTCCTTCGACAAAGCGGTCTAGCGCAAATATTTCAAAGTCAGCAATCGCCCCGCACCGCCCGCCAGAGTCGTCGCCGATGCATCACGCCGCACGTCCCAGCAGCACAAGGTGCAAGAAGATGCGCCGCGCCCTCCCAATCGAGCAATATTCTATGTCCGCGGGAGCAAATTGGCAGACCGACTGCACCCAGGTCGATCGTGATCTCCTCGCCGCCCTCTGATCACTGTTCCTACCCCACCGATCCTCCATGCAAACGCCAAAAAATCGAGTTAGCTTCACATTTTTGAGCTCTCAGAACGTCGATCGAGCAGCGTACCTATCTTGCGCGTGCGCGTAGTACGCTCTGGGAGGTAGACGATCGCGGCGAAATCCCGGCCGGCATGCGGCACCCGTGCGGGCCGGGAAGCCGTGGCTACCGCGTTATTCCGCTGCAAGCCTCGTGCCAGCCTCGAGGCGTTGATTCTGAGCTACGTAGTACTTACCTACTACAAAAATTATTTGACGCTCCACATGTATTCGTGCGCGCACACGTTCCGCGTTTCCGATAAGTATTTCCAGCCAATGCTCCAGGTAGTGCCCAGCTCGCGTCTCGTAAAGCGCCAGCTTGACGCACCGGAGATTCCCCGTACAGGTGTAAAATAAAAGTGCACACCGCCGCGGCCCTCTCAAGGGCGCGGGCACCGTTGTCTTCCCGCCACCTAGCCCCTTTTTATGAAATCACAGGAGATGCACCCAGCCCGCCAAATCGAGAGTATTCAATGTCCAAAGAAACGAAATGGCAGGCCGCATCCCCAGCGATCATGATCTCCCCGCTCCCTCTGATCGCTGTTCCTATTTCACCCGATTCTACATACAAATGCTAAAGAAATGTCAGTAACTCCATTATTTGGGTCTTAACAGGTCAAGCGGACGTCGCACTAATCTATCGCAGGGCGTATCGTGGGTGCAGGGCGCTGAATAGACATTCATCAAGCGCATCGAAATCGTGGCAAGCAAACGGCACCGCCTCGGCTGTTTGGCGCCTTTTTACCACGAGCTTCGAGGTCATTATGAGGCGCGTATTCTGCGCGGTGGAGGAGAGGGCATTTATGTAGTACCAACTACATAGAAATCCAACGTAGATCTGCACCCCGCCCCGTGTAAACGGTCAGTACTTCAGTATTACCGATTATCCAGTTATCTCAGCCACCGGACAGTGGTTTCATGCCGAGCTTACTTGACAAAATCAGGCGCGGCAAGCAGTCTATCGCGCCCAGTCAGTTATGCTTTAGCATTTTGCCAGTTTTCTAAACTTCCAATTGCCCGCGTGAGGCGTTTCCCATATGCGCTTGTATGAAGAAACATGCTCGCTGCCTGTGACGATATCTGGCTACGCAGTCTTCATCTATGCACAACAAAACAAGCTTATCCTTTGCGATCGAGCAAGACTGGAGATTACTGGGAGTAAATGAGCAAGCTCAAGCTCCAGCCGCATCGATCACGATCACCCGCTCTCTGATCACCCATTCAACCCCGCCCACCCGATGGTACATTCAAACGGCAGAACATCGAGCTTCGCTTTAGATTTAGTGCTTATAATGGATCTTCTACGTGCTCAAGGAATCTAGAGACGAGATTACTTATTCGACAAAAGCAGCGGCGCCGGCGCCGGCGGTGGCCGGCCACCGCCGGCCACCGGTACGCGAACGACGCTGAACGACGGTGAGTTGTCTTAGTCCGCGAGCTTCGCAGAACCGCACACAAGCGTACTACGTACATAAAAACTTCAACACTAGCCTCATCGGCTTCCGCTCAGCAGTTTACTCATACCTCATGCATTGATCGTGCGCGCGCGCTCGACTGTCCAGACGCCACACCAGGACGTCTCTGCATCAAAGCCTGAGTCGGTTTGAGCCCTAGCCCACCACTGCCTTACTGTCAGGGTACACTGATGACGTATATCTGACGGCATTGACCATAGTGGCATGCCACTGCCCGCCAGTACATTGGTAAAATAAGTATCCCCGCCGCACGGACAGGCAGACCTTTGCAGATTCCGCCGTTTACGGATGTCTCTTCCAGATGCCTCCTTTTCTGAAGGTATGTACCGATTTCGTCGTATGGCGCAAGCTGCCCCATAAAGAAAGGCGGGCGCGGGCGCTTGGTAAGTACACACACAACAGACACAAGTACAGATATTAATATCCCAGCGAACGAACCCCGTTTGGAAGGCTAACATGCAGTTTTCAAGTCTAGACGCCTTCTCTATTTGAAGTAATCTCAACCTTAGAAAATAAAAAGATCAAACAGAAAATTTTTCTGAGCATAGAATGACACGTTGGATCTTGCTTATCCCCACCATCATCGATAGGTACTGCTAGTTTTCCACGCTCCAAAATATGAACCCACAATCACAGCTTCTGAAGCGTCCTCCGCATTTGTTTTTCTAATTCGATATCTCATAGGGGGCTCACACGTCAACGTTTCCGATGGAACACATCGACCTTTTTGTCATGATCAAAGCCGCCATTTGTAATCACTTTTGAATGGGCACTAAGAAGGAGCGTTGGTGGGTCCTTAGATCCGTGAAGAGATATTGAAGGACAACTCACAAACAAATTTGCAAGAACTCGGGAACTGCATACAGCGAGGCTCACATCTACCTGCTCATCCCCAAAGCGAAAGGAGATGCGGAGCACCGTCTTCTCTCGAAAAAGCTAATGGACAAAGCTAAATGGGGACTGAGGAAAGCTTTCTTTTCCACTGATGTTCCCGCACCACAGGCGCTCTCATCGAAGGCTGGGCAGCTGGCGAGTATTGAAAAGAAGGGCCACAAACACATATTCATCAAGTTCAAGAGCGCTGGTCTGATTGATAGCAACATTCACTCAAAGCACGGTGCTGTATGCCCGTGTTCTAAACCAGGCCATAAGAATCTTGATTTATCTCTGTTACCATCAAGATCGACGTGCAATGTTTGCACGAGGAGTGCGGGTTACTATCAGGATATCACTTTCGCTGTACACGTGGGAGGGAAGAGGGAGTGATACGACGGACGTGATGCTTTCTCGTATCCAATGTGCCGCGCGTCGCATCGCATGCATCCACTCAGAGTGCTCATACACTGTATTATTCGTGTTTTTACCACTGGTATCGCGTCAATCGTGCAAACGACATGTCGACCGCTGTCTGCGCGGCTGATTACAAGTACCATATCCAGAGATTCACGGGGAGCACGGTCTCAACATTTTCATTGTCAATGGAAAGCAGCAAGGTTTGCGATACCTGTCGATGTACTTACTCAGAGTGAAGGCAACAAGCAGCCCAAAAAATAAATGCTTCTGCTATGCGACATTCAGGAAACAGGTAATTTGTATTCCAGGATATGTGGGTGTTCAAATTTAAACGTTGATTTCTGAGTCTCGATTTCTTTTTCTTCCTTTGTAGAATTACTACCTGTCCCTTTTCTGACTTGTTTTCAAAAGGTATCCACCACATCTGACTTCCATCAATATAAAAACGAACCACTCCGGACTAGCTGCAGGAAGCCTATCATTTCATTTACATATTCACGCGCACTGCACGGCTCATCGAACGACCAGCGTTCCCGGCCTTCTTGCTGCGGACAGGTTGATCATCTCAGCGCCCATTTCCACTAGCCCCAGAAGCCGATCTGGGATCACCGAATTGCTACTTCCTTGGATCCGGAGGAGCGACGTCGTGATGCTAGAAACGGCTAAGGCTTCACTTTCGTCGCAAAAGTACACGAGTGACTGTACAAGTCAAGGCGGGTGGATTTACCGGTGAGCAAGGAGATACATCTCATTGAGGCTAATGAGAACCAAATGGGGAAAGCTACCCACCTACGTGGAGACGTCAACGACGCTCGACGATGTCAGTGGACATATGAGCATAGAATCAGAACTTCCAGTGAAATTTTGCTCTGTTAGTATGAGGGGTATATCAGAATCAACCACCGCCTTTCTTATTCGGACATGAGGGAGCATGGAAGTATCTAGTACAAGTAGTGCAGGTGTACTTGGAACGGTACTCGGAGCATAGCATCGCCTTCTCTGTTCAATGAATGGAAGTGGGCGACGTGGCGGGAATAGGGCGGGTGCACCACCGCCTCCGCGACTCGATTCATCCAGAGCTGATGCAGGCAGACATGCCGAGTTTTCTTGGGCGGGAGAGCAGCGCCTTCACGCGGCCGCCCCTCAGCCGCAAGATGCCGAAGCCGCCGCCGCCTAGTTACGTTGGTGTTCCTGGTTTGATGGTGGCGGTGCGCTCGTTCAACTTCATCCGGCTTTGCCCGGCATCCTCACGAATCGCCGTTCTCTGTATTTTTAGCGCGTATGTGGCAGACGTTAACTTAGAATTGAAATGAAAGATTTTCAAGCATATATGGGTGGTCGCTGTGCAAGTGTATTTGCAGTATAGGAGGTACAAGGTACGAGGCGGTACAGGTTATGCCGATGTCATTATGTGCACCGAAAGCCGGTGGAATAGCGAGTCCATCCTTCCTAGGGATGGGGTGGGGGGTACAATAGTAGGTACAAGGCGTTCCAGACGGAGAGATCGTAAGTACGTAGATGATGAGGAGCGTTGTGGATTTTGGACGTTATAAGTTTACAGGAGATGCGATAAGTTGTGGATAATGATGAATAAGTACAACGACGAGGGATGTGTCTCGAGCATAGATGTGGGTATGGGTATGGGGTAGCCGGGGTATGCATCGCGCATGCGCGAAGGAGGTGTGGAAACACACAGTTGAGGCGGAGATACCGCTGCTCATGCGACGAGCAGCGTCCAGCTACCCGCTCCGTCCTTCGCCGGCACGAGTCCAGAGAAGTGCTTGCGCGCGCCGAGGAAGTCGACGCGCTTGAGCCCTTTGGAGTGCTCCACTTCCCGCATAGAGGGATGCATGCGCGCCACACGCTCATGGAAAGCCGCAGTAGCAGCGGCACGGTGCGCTTCAGATGGCGCAAGTGCGAATTCTTGTTTGGTGACATTCGTGCGCAGCGAGCGGTACAGGGTGGAAAAGACGTCGCCGACGGTGACACCCTTGGTGCTCTTGGAGCTCGGGTAGACGGTGATGCGCCAGGGCAGTTCAGGGCACACGATCTCGAGGAATGGGAGGGGTGGAGACGCGGCCTGCTGCATCTGGATGTCTTTGGGGATGGCGAATTTGAGCGGGGCCATGGTATCGGGTGGTAGCGTGAGGTCGTATGAGATGGCAGGCGTAGACTGCGCGACGAGGATGGGGTGCAGGTGGGCGGATATACCCGGGAGTGGGATGGAGTGGTATGGCGAACCGAACCCGAGCTCGGGCGGGGTTTGGAGGCCCTCAGAAGAGGGCAGCGTCGAGGTCGAGAAGCTGGGCGACGGTGTCGCTGAGGACGACGCGTACTGCGGGACGAAGTGGACGTGCTTTCCAGGCATTGTAGTGGTGATCTGGGTAGGTTGGTTTGCTGGTTTCCAGTTAATTTCCGACGGCCGTTATAAGCGTGTTCGATAGATGATAATAGATTGACTCAGCGCAGCATTTGTCAATAGAGATCCTAGTGTCACTGCCCCGCTGCCGCAGCGCCTTCGTCTGTCGGAATGAGTCATTGGGGAAAGGTGTGCAATATTCAGGTCCCAGGAGACCCGGTTATTCTTGGTATTAGGCGCTCCCTCCTTCACGTGATGCATCACGCACTGCCTCCGCACTGCTTTCAGTTATTTTCACGGCGTGCACGTCGCACAATGCTCCCAACCAACTCCCAACCAAATCGAGGACGCATACGCCATCGCCCACAGTCAACATTCAATGCGTCGCGCCCAGAATGATGAAGACTGCGCCTTGGCAATCAGGGTGCGCTGCGAGCGTGTGCGTATCTGCGCTGACGGCCCGTGACTCACCTTGCGTCACCACAGCTCTTTTGGGAACGAAGTACTCGTACCCGCTGACCGCGGAGGGCGGACGAGACCGTGTGTCGTTCTCACAGAACTCTTACAATGCGATGACGCAGTATTCAGTCCTCCAAAGCTACGTCGAAGGACTGCGCCAAGTCATATTTATGTCGTTAGCGTCGCTTCCACCCAGTGCCGACGTCGGGCGTCTCTTCTAACCTCTAATTGAATGACATTGTGGCTATCTATTCAATTGTCTACTAATCGTGCTATTCTTATGCTCGTCGTTACCACATAGCGTCTAATGCTTCCCACCGCTTCATATGTAACTTGTGCGATCCACTCATCGAGCGAAAAATGAAACCGAGAATGACCCCTTTAATTATAACGAATCATGAATCTGGAGCCCACAGACATCGATGTATCCAGCCCCGTCGAGCGTTCTCGGATATCAAAACTGCAAGGAGGCACCTCTGAGCCGAGCAACTGGCATCGGCGAACCTTATTGCTTCGGAATAAGTCCGTACGATCGCGCCGAGGCCGCCAAACTATCTCACGACATAGAGCAACATGCTCTTCTCAATCCGGAAGAAGCACCTAAGGATGCGGAGCGCCGACACGTACGGGACTCAAGGCGCCTATTTCCACCCAGCCCGTACCCGCTGCGCAAGCTGTGCCCGCGGGCATATTAGCATAACCGTATAAGGTATCATGATCGCTTGTAAATTACAAATAACCAACAAATAGCGTTGTTCCTATTTCGAGAATGCATGTATATGGGATACTCTATACGAGGCAATGCGGCACGCATAGCAATATGTCTAGTCTATGTCCATCCAATTGCATCACAGAGTCTATGGGACTGAGAAGAGCCGCACCTCCACGTCGCCACCATGTCGTGGACAGTCGGCGAACGGCCAGTCAATAATGGACGTCATTGGCGTATCCATGCACACCTTTCGCTTAATGGTGCGCCCGCGCCGCGCTTGGAGCAGCTGCGCCGCCGCCCGGGTCTGAGGCGAGCACACCCATGAACCGGATAGCCATTCGATGGATACGGCGCAGTTGCTTGTATTCTTTTGTTGCTAGCGCTGCTGCTGCTGCACAGTCTGTCAATAGCTGACAATGTTCGTGCCTACATCACGTCACGTTAATAGAGTTGATAGTTGCATGTCGCCTCGGCGGGTGGGGGTGGCGTGTGCATGTGGATCGTGCTCTTCTGGGGGCTCGGCCCATGCGCTCTGGCTGTGCGGTGGAAAGGTGTGTTTAATCGGAACAGCAACATAAGCGATACAGGCGCCTGCTTCCAACGATGACGTATGCCACTCTAATTAAATAAACGACGCCCATGGAAGGAACTGGAATCTTCCAGAGTATTTTTCACAGCTGCGCTCTCCTGAACGCTCCGTGGAATTATTCAGCTACTAAAACGTTCATAGTTACACACTCACTCGCGAAGATCTAGCGGTCGGAGCAAAACTTAGCCGATTGTATAAATAGCGCTACGCCCAGTCACCACATGGGGCGCCTAAATATTGCTCTGCTTCTTAGCTTCATGCACTGGTAGCTTTGCATAATAGAGAATAAAATCTCCAATAAAATCTATATCTTCCATGACTGTATTTGAATCGCACACAAGGACGGCGATCCCCAACACAGAGAATTTCCTGGTGTCCGACTTTCAACACTAGAAGCCCGCTAGCTACGCAACGAAGCTACGCTTTTTGAATGTGGCAGCAGAGCTTTGGCCAGGCTACGATACTCTTAGCCCCACGGCTCAGGCGGCCAAGGGTAGCCGACGTTGCCGTCCCTGGTTTGGTCGCACTGGTGGCAGTGCTCCCTCCGACAGCAGGCCGGCGCTAACGGAACTTGGAAGACACAAAATGAAGAATAATGTGTGACTGAAATATGCGCGTCAACGGTGTACAGATACACAACATATGGGGAACAAAGAAGCTTTGCAGAGAATTATAGGTGCAGTACTAGAGGGTATGTGTGAGTTATTTCAAACAGATATAGTATGTATCGTGAAGCATTGAAATTACCCCAGAAATCGTGCATAAAAAGGAATAGGTAAAGAGAGAGTAGATTACTGTGTTCAGGTATAAAACTTGGTACGATTATAGAGTACAGGGGTATCCATCGCGCAAGCGCCGACAGAATCGAAAGTGAAAAGTCGCCGCACCGCCGCTTACGCGACGAATAGTGTCAAGCCCCCTTTTACTGGAATGAGCCCGAGAAAGTGCCTGCGCTTCCCAAGGAAATCAATCCTCTTTAGTCCCTTTGCGCGCTCAAACTCGCGGAGGGAGGGGTGCATGCGCGTCACGCGTGCGTTGTACGCCTCCGTCGCCGAATTGCGGTGCTCATCGGACGGTGCGCTCTCATACTCGTGCTTTCGCACATTGGATCGCAGCGAGAGATATATCGCTGTGAATACGTCGCCGACGGTGATACCTGGAGCGTGCTGGAAGCTTTGTAATACGGTGATATGCCACGGCGTGCCGGGAATGGATATCTTGAGAAATGTGAGAGGCGGGAGCGAGGCTTTCTGTGTCCAGAAGTCCGCGGGTATAGAGTAGGTTAAGGGGCGCATGGTATTCGGTGCGAGGGTGAGGTCGTATTCAACGGCAGGTGGGTACTGCACGGCGAGAATGGGGTGTAGGCTGGCGGGCATGCCTGGCCGCGTAATATAATGGTATGGTGACCCACAACTGAAATCCGGTGCAGTCTGTGAGGCGGGCGTTGGTGTCGCAGAGGAAGAGGCGTAGCGCGGAACGAAGTAGTCGTTTCTTCCCGCCATTGTTGGTAGTAGTGGTTTGGGGTGGTTTGATGTTTTCCAGTCGGTGTTCGACGTCATTATATGCTTTTCCCAATCCAAAGTTGCCCACATCGATCCAAATTTTGCTCTCCCACTTGCAGTGCCTGCCCCTATTCAAAAGAGAAGTTGAAAAGACATGATTCTGGCTTGTCTATTGTTAGAATAGGCGCCCTTTCCCACACGTGATGCACAGCTCCGCACTGCTTTGAGCTTCCGCACTTTGCCCAAGTCATGAGGGGTTCATTCAACACTGCTCACGCTCAAAGTTCAGTCTCAGAAATGCAGCGCCAGAGGATTGGACTTTAGAAAATGGAGCGTATCACAAGTGAACGTGTATCTACCATGAGAGTACTTCCATAATTTGCAATGCGTCAGTGTATCTTTTTTAAGCCTGGAGCACATGAATCCGCGAGGCGCGGAGAGCTGATGGGACCGTACCTTCATTAAACAAAGCTTCTTTCACTGCCATGACACTATAGAATCAACAGAACCAATGTCTACGGACAAGTTCAACCAGTCATATTTCTGTCGATGACGTTGGTGTGAGCGACCGCTGACTAGTAAGACCACTTTTTATACGTACCCTCTTATTGAATGACGCGGGGTAATTATTGGATCCGCCTATGTGAGAGAAAATTGCTTATTCCGTCGATACTGATATCATCTGATGCGTGTCCTATGCTATTACAGCTGAGCACGAGATGAACCGGCGAAACTGACCGGTGAACAGAACACGAAACTATGTCCAAAATATTTAATTTTAAATGGGCTATACTCTACGGCGCCTCTTAGTCCAACAGCAGAGATAGGTGGTGTCCTCGAACTACCTCAAAATTTTCACTCCGCGCAGCGGCCGGAGCACATCCCTGTCCAGAAAGCGCTTAGGAGGCGATGAAGCACCGATCATGGTCGGCCGCGAGACCTAAGAAACATATTGAGAGTGTAGTCCTGAAGCACAGGACCGAGTAGAAGTTTCCCTCCTAGGGGCGTGAACACTGAGCAAGCTATATCCCTGAGCGCAATATTATAACATTTTGGGTACCACGCACAAGCTTCTTGTACCATTTAGTTCTATATCACTGGGTGCAAAACCAGATAAACAACATATCTTTATTTGATTTTTATTTGATCATTTATTCGAAATAAACTTCAAATAACTTTTACTAATTTATGTGACCGATTTATTTGGATTCTGGCCAATGAGAGGCTTTGAATCCGAATAATCTATATCATAAACACCACATAAAAATGTTGACCGTGCCTGGATATGCAATGCAGCGCGCATAGGAATACGTCTAAGATTAGGTACATCTATGTGTACAGGCTATAGATGCTCAGCGCTCAGCTCTACGTCCACGCCATGCAGTTGTGGAGTACTCAGCCTAAGTAAAAAATCGACGTCATTATCATATCCATGCACACCTTTTGGGCGTGGGTGATCACACTCCCTCCCCAGGTGCGCCGCCGTCCGGGGTTGAGGCCAGTATACCTATGAATAAATAGCACGACGCAGTTGCATCGATTACTCACGTTGCGGCTGTCCTTGCGACTGAAAAGTCTGCCCAGTTTTGGCGTGTGGATCACGTCACGTCGATGAAGTTGAAATATGCACGGCGGTTAGATGAGCGGGGTGGCGTCGGCGTGAGCATGAGCGTATGCGTTCCTGTGGATTGCGATATACTGAGAATTAGTGGCAGGGTGGGTATGTGGATCTCAAGGGCTGTGGATGTAACTGAATTATAGCACAACTATGGTCCAAACCAGTAGCACGGCTCTCAAGAGTCAACATTAAGTATGCATATTGCTTTGATTAGACGAGTTAAACCCACGGAAGGAACGAGACCTACAAGATAGCTGTGCGCGGCTGTGACTCTGGGAAAACCTCATGGCCTCGTGCGGATTATCCCAGATGTCCGCGGTGGTGAAAGCAGCGACTCACAAAGCGTTCGGGGCGAAAACTGCTCCGATTCTATTAATAGGCCAAGCTCAACCGTCGCACGCCTGCGCTTGCTATTCACGCAAATCGGTGCGCTGGCGCTTTGCGGAGCCATGAATTACTATAACTTCATATGGTAAATACTCAAGAGCAATATCTTGAATCAGGGTTATATCTTTCGCGAATTCACGAATTTAGCATCGGTTCACATATTCAACATTGCTCTGCGTTTAATGGATATCTAATAGTAAGTACCACCCATCGCAGAGATGACTCTCTGCAGACTTCTCTAAGAAAAAAATATGGTATTGTTCAGCGAAGAGGATGCGAACAGGCAAGCAAATTCTCCAAGAGTGAACAGCGGCTTGACACAGCATCCGTTCCTAATTTGATGGTGGCGGTGTTGCTGCCAAATTTGAAATGCCGACTAGCTTCTCGTGGTATCGTAGGCCGCCAATCGCTCAATTGGCATTGAACTGAAAAAATATCTGGCTTTGCGTGTATCAATGCGATGATAGTATTTTCACGGGATATAAGGTACAGGATATGGTACTGATATTTTTGTGCTCGATGAGAGGTAGAAAGACCCAAGATAAAGCCATACTTTCAATGGAGGGGGAGGGAAGTATGATACTAGATCTATACTAGATAGAGAATATAGGCCGTGCCCGAAAAGAGAGTAAAAGCATATGTAGTAGAAATCATTGGGAATTTTTGGGGTATAAATGCGGAGATAAACTGGAGACTTGTGCATAATGAGGAATAAATACAGCGGCGAGGGATGGCATTCGCGTAAGGATAAGATTGAGCACTGATATAGGGCGCCTATGTATGGATAATGCAGAGGGTAGAATGAATACACAGACGTTCACTCAACTAGTAGCATCCAGCCTCCAGAACTTCCTTTCACTGGAACGAGACCGAAGAAGTGCCTGTGCTCTCCAAGGAAGTCGATGCGCTTCAGCCCTTTCGCGCGCTCGAATTGGCGTAGGGAAGGATGCATGCGCATCACCCGGGATTCGTATGCTGCGGTCGCAGCTATGCGGTGGGCGTCGGACGGCGCACGCGCGAACTCGTGCTTGCTCACATTCGTGCGCAACAAGCGGTATATTGCGGCGAATACATCACCGACGGTAACACCTGTGGTACTTGTGGAACCCGGGTAGACTGTGACGTGCCATGGCAATCCGGGGAAAGAGATCTTTAGGAAGGGAACTGGAGGCAAAGCGGCTTGCTGTGTCCAGAAATGCCTGGGGATGTCGTACGCGAAGAGGCGCATGGTTTCGGGCGCGAGCGTGAGATCATACTCGACAGCAGGCCTGTGCCGTAGGCTCAGAACGGGATGCATGCTGGCGGGCATTCCAGGGAGTGGGATAGAGCAGTATGGTGATCCGAAGCCAAGCTCAGGTGGAGTTTTTAGAGGAGTCGATGAGGGCAGAGCTGACGTGGGGAACGTGGGCGATGATGTTGCCGACGAGGATGCGTAACTCGCGGCGAAGCGGACATGTTTTCCTGGCATTGTGGTAGTGATTTGGATTGGTTGGTTGGTTTCTAACTAATGTTCAACGTTCAACATCCGTTATATACATCTCTGAGGGCCGAATTTGTCGACACGGATCCAAGTTTCACTTTCCCGACATCGCAGCGCCGTCCTGTGTCTGAATGACTAAATAGGAACTATTCTAATAGTAAAGTTATTCTTGGTTAGGCGCCCTTTTGCACACGTGATACACAGCTCACAGATCTTGCGGGCTTTTCCCACCAGACAAGTATTCCCAAACATATTGTCCAACAATTTGCCTCATCACGTTCGTAATGAGAGTACTGCGCATCATGAATTGGGAGTGCGTACAAGCATCTGCATTTCTTCACTGACGTCCCCTGACTCACCTTGTGTTGTCGCATCTTTTTTCGGCTGGGAGCCAACTCGAAGCGCACGTACCCGCTGACCGCGGAGCACGGATGCGACCGCGCATTGTTCCCACAGAATTGCTCCCACAGCGATACCACTCTATAGAATCTATCAAACCTGTGCAAGTCATATTTTCGTCGCTGGCATCGCTACAAGCGACTGCCGATGTCGAGCGCCTCTTCCTGACCTCTAACTGAACGATGTTGTGGCTGTTCAATGCGACCCTGTTAGCGTTCTATTCATATGTATGCTCAATGTTGGGGCGTATATTCTAATGCTTCGCGGCCAATGTACACGTAGCATGTACGGACGAGCAGAATACGAACCCTCTTACCAATAAATCACAAGTAGATCCTGGACTTTAGAGGCACATTCACATCCGCCAGGTTGAGTTTCCTCCGAGATTCCATCTTAATGCACAAGATGGCACTGTTGTGTCCACCAGCAAGGATCTATGAACTCTATCACTTCGGAAGAAACTGGACAATCACACCGAGCGAGCTAACCTCGTTCAAAAGTACTGAAAAGATACGATAAGGATAACAGTCTCCATTCCGCATACCGCTACGTCAATGGAATAAATAACGGCTGATAGGTAGGCTGGGCTGGCGTGACGGGGAGAAGCAGAGATATCCAGGACCTAAACTACAGCGCGGAAGTGATACATCGCGTGCGGGCATGCGTTTGTTTGATAGTATATGACCGTCAAGCCGTACAGGGTATTCAATTGATGTGCGACCGGCGAGGGTAACAGTGGCAGAACCGTATCTTTTGTTATTACGCATCCATTCGGATGCGCCTGCTTACACTCGCCAGATACGTGGATCTTGTATGCACAGTGAAAGATAGCGCATAGATGAGCAGGCGTGGCTCTCGGATCGATAGTTATGCCGGTTCTCAATAACCAAAGCTATGCCTGGCCCCCGCATGCAGAGCGCCTATTCCTGAGAGCCGGCGCAGCGGCACCGTGCTGCTCCGCGAGTCTGGCGCTGAGGTGTGAGAATCACTATAACTCTATATGGTATTGAAAGAAATGTGTCCTATTCATTTCTCGATCGTGGCGGTACGATATACTGGTCCCTTCAAGCCTCGCGGGAGACAACATGTGGCGCATGTCGATGGGAACGAATACAAAATGGTTCAAGTTCGTAAATCGACCTTTAGGCATCGCCAACGCACATTGAAATATGCGCCGTGGAGGCTATCATACAGCGAAGTTAATCAGTGTTGGATCTCTGCCTAACTCTGGCCCAATCACGAGAGGAGACTGCCGCTGATCTGGAACAGTTGCCATCTCCCAACGGCCTCCCGTATGTGGTTTGAGTAATCCCCTCGCAGGACGCGCAAGTTTCCAAATTCGTACAAAGCAGGGAATCTGCATACATCTCGCTATCGGCAAGAAATTTGAGCCGAATCGAAAATACATTGTTGTGCTCCCTAAAATCGCAATCCGAGCGCTTGTTGAATATTGACTTGACGCAACTGGGGTCCCCAGTTTCATCGGGGCACGGATGACTGCCTGGTATGTAAGGAAGACCTATCTTCAAATAAACTATTATAAACTATTGAGATATACGCAGTTCATGGAGCTGTAAATGAATCACCAAGAATTATGTAGTAATATTTTGGCGGGAGCCGAGAGGTTGCATCGTGAAGTAAATTGGTGCGAAATCTTTGCACACCTTCCACTAAGAAATCCGCGCAAGCCGCACCCATGGTGCTGCGGCCAAGATGCAAATAGAACGAGTGCAAGGGATGCTCAGCTCAAATATGTTGCTATTACGGCGTTGGTTCTGCTACTGCTATCGCACAGTCTGAATCTTGGTGTGAACATCGCACCACGCCAAGTGATAGAGATGACAGATGCGTGACGCGTTGGGCGGCCGTGATCCGTTGGGCGCCTGGTAAATAGGCGATGTATGAGAGGGTGGAAGAGGGCCGCGTCAGTCTTCATTTCATTTCGGAGAAGAAGGGTGGACATCGCTTGAATCGATTATGAAAGCAGAAGGCGTGGGAGCTGCAGAGCTCATCAAACGAATGTGATCAGATCCTTCCTAGATGGCAGATGCACCCGTATGCAGCCTACCCTAAAATATCTCGTTGAGAATGAGAAGAACTAACTGGAACACCCTCAGATGACTGCCACCCGATGACTGAGTCCATATTCTGTGACCGGACTGACATTGGCAATCCATGTTACTGTAATTCAGCTAATGTCATTAAAAGTACTAATCGGTGAGCACTCGCTAATATCTAGTGCTGATAGCTCGAAATATAATAGTTATTCCCATTTTTATTATTCAGCCTCTCTCGAAACAAGCGAAGTGAAATCGAGAAAAGCAGGAGGTGTGCAAATGGAAAATAATAGATCTCATATCCGGTTGCATAATGCAGGAGTGTCTACTGAGATACTGCGCTACGCCGAGTCCGATGCGTTCACGCGCTGGGCATGCTCAGGAAGTGCATGCATTGGTATTCTCTCCTGTCCTAGTCTATGCACGGGATAATAATACTACATAGTGCGTTTGAATAGTGGATAGAGTAAATGTCACATATGGGGATATTAGGGAAGGGGCTACAGTGGCCTCCCCGCACTGGTGGTAGGCAGTCCCGTGGGCGTCGGGTGGAGTTAAAGTAAATCACACAGTCGTCTGCACACCATTTGCTCTGAAGTGCGGTACGATCTTGGTCGGCGCAGCGCACGGCCTTGAAATCGAAGGCTAATCGCGGAAAAGTCGGACGAGTTGTGGTTTCGTGGGACTGATTGAGTCTTGATGGCAGACAAAGTAGAGAGGTCAGTGTGTGCCGCATCAGTTGGTCATCCCTTTCCGGGTGCCAGTCGAACCTCAGTGATCCGCAGCGGGATTGTTATCCGACGGAACTTATCTATCTGCGCCCAAGGTGGGCCCATAACTATATGATTTTTATGCATCAGTGAAGTGTATCAGTCGATAGGACGACAAAGCTTGTCTGCCACCCAAAGTATCCCGCACATGGTCAGATTATGATGCAGTACATGTATACGTCCATGTGGACAAGAAGAGTAGTCTATTCAGTAGTGGTATAGTGATTGAATAAGCTGTAGAGGGCCACTGCCCTGCATACCATTACAAAAAAGAATTGAATAAGCTTTTAAATAATTCATACGTCCAACGTCGTCAAAACCTACTCCAATCTCCACCGCATATATTAGGGCTTCGGAGATATAAGCGTGGATCTTGGAGCCAAAACACTTACATGTATCTTCAATTGAATCTAATAAGATCCAATGTTCAGATACACCACGCCCAATATGTCTTGTAACTTGGAGACACATAAGCTATGGGGTTTAATCATTCTAGATTTTACCGGAACCCCAAAATTTAAAATCGCTGCGGGAAGAGTAGAATAACAGTCAGTGTGACTGACTGCTCGCCATACCAGCGAAACTGGGCAGCGCCCCTCGACGTGACAAATGATATGATTAACATGAGTCGATGCTCCAGAACGGTGCGCCTGATGAAGCTAAAAATAGAAAGGTGTGCAGATGCTGCGCGGCGGCCCAGGCCGGGTGGCAGGTTCCGTGCATACAGGCCACCGTGCGCCCCATGCGCACGCCGTTAAACGTGTCCCACCGACTGTCCGATTCCTATTTATGTATACAAGTATACGAAAGCGGCCACGTATGGCATAGCGCCCCGCAAGCTCTGCGCAATATGGCAGTCATCCAGATACTACCCACAATCCCGGTTTCTCAACGTAATGCACGACATTTATGTTGTGGGGAATAATCGATATTGAAACGGGTCATCGTAGATACGCCGATCTGAGTGTACTGTGTGCTCAGCCCGATGTATAGGTCAATCCCGCCGTTTGGTCCAATTAGTACTTGGCGGAAAGGCGGTGGTACCCAAACGGGGATAAACTAATAATTGGGCACAGGCTATGCTCTGAATAGGTCGTGATGCGACTCGATGCCATTACATACGCACGCGAGATGTATCTGCAGTGCACCATTCCCTCCGTATATATATCCTCTGCCATCGTCCATTCCATCTATTGTGACAATTACATTCGATAACTACCAGGTAATTTCTCCCCCGCTCCTCGCGATTGGACTCAGGCTAATCGGCACCCAAGCACACACTACAGTCATGCAAGCCAGTACTTCACGTACGTCAGTGACCCCAGTGAAGAAGCGCTTACGATTTGCCGCCACCGACACGAAGTACGAGCTGCCTTCTTCCGACTCAGAGGACGATGAGCTCCTGTGCACGCCCACTGGGAAGGCATTTAACCCGCATATCAAGAACGGGTATTCTCCGCCAGACCCGCGGTTCGCCTCACTCCCGGGTGATGCAAGCTTTATTTTGTCGAACCATCCAAACGAGCAAACGGAGTTCACACAGTGCGCGCCATACATCGACGTGGCGCTTCCTGCCCTACACCCCTCTCTGGACACTGGATCCACGTTTACTTGGGACATGGCTATCCATCCGAAGACGCTCAAGTTTATCCCACTGGAGGGAGATGATCCCGCTGCACGGACGGAAGTCATGCAGCAGCCGTTGCGGAATCTTATGCTCAGCCTCGAGGGCATTTACGCGTGGCGTATCGTCGTCGATGCGGACAAGGGATTAGCATACCTGACGTTACTCGACGTGCTTACCGCAATCCACACAAATATGATGAAGCTAGCCGCAAAGCAGGACGTCGATACTCTAGTCGAAAAAGATCGGCGTCGGCTGTTCGAAAGCAGGGAAGCGCGTTGCCGCGAATTCGCTTTGGACCCTGCACAAGAGGGTCTTCGGCGCATTGATTTCCTATTAGGCGCACGTCGATTCCTTGGGATATCAGCGTCGCCCGGGACTGGCTGTCTCATACTCAACGTTGGCATCCTTCCACCTCAAATCTAATCGCATTGTACATTATAAACCATCATCACATCAGTCCGCACTACTATACCAATCACCTCCACCATCATTGACTCATCATTGACTCATTCTTACTCACTCATTGTCAGCATGCATTTATACGCACATCTCCTATCTTTTGCATTGTTCACGTATGTGCTATATGTATACATCATAACTTGTATCAGCACCTCTTCTGGTGATCACCCTTGTGAGAGTTTAACGTACCAACCTGATTGGCGTACTCGCCCATCAATCGGCCCCTGGGCCCCTGGCATGTGGCTTCAATCCAATGCACGAATATGCCGCGCCAATTGTTACCCCGGGAAACTATTTCTGAGCGCATGACTGTTCGGCGTACTCTGAGCATTTATCACGTTCCCCCAGAATAGCGCTATAACATGCTCGCAGTCAGGTCCTGTTGCGATGAGGACGGGCGCCTGTCTATAAATAGATTGACTTGATGTAGCAATGGCGACTGGATCAATACTGACACGTACTGGCGCTGCCTGCCTATGACTCCGTGAGACCGTGCATCGTGCACCACACTGACCAGTCAATAGTTGTGTTAGTGAACGTATATCGACATAGTATTTCCAATGTAACGTTTCTAGGCCTTTTTCTGTTAGGGTCGGCAATACTCAGGATAGAAGTCATACATACCTAATTTTAGCCGCAGAAAGAGCAATACCGTCCACGCGTATCGTTTATACCTTATTCGCTTATTTCGCAGGACCGATTAGAGGTACTTATGAGCTGCAAGAAACTGCTGTTTATTTGAGCAAATAAAGTCGTATATTTAGTGTATTCGAATAAGTCCCATATGAATAGGCTACTCGGGAACCCGCCACAGCTTTGAAAAAATAAATTCTCCCTATATATTTACAGCCTGCACGGCATATATCACCCTCTGGGAATACTGGGCATTAGTTTATGCGTGCTCGCCTCACTTTATTTAACACATCCGTGCTGTAAATCGAATGAGCTAAAGTCATATGCTTCACGGCGACACGGGGAACCCACGGGGGCTGCAGTTAAATGGGAACGCACGTACCCCAAATGGAGAAGAAGCCGAGCGGCGTCGGTTGGATGAGCTGATGGGGATGTGGCTAGTATTACTTAACCGGATCAGGCAGTGCACGATTTATGTATCCTCGAACCCCCTGCTGCTGTTGCATTACTCATGCCCTTTCCACCCCACCAACGTACATCGTGAGTCTCGTATAGACAGCCAACTCTTCCACCCTGCGCGATAGATATTCCTTGGAGAGCGTTCATTGATGTCGACACCAAGTCCCGCAGGCACGCCACCTTTGAAGCGAATTCGCTTTGCAACGTGCGACGAGTATATCGAAAGATACTCTGACTCTGAATCGGAAACTTCCCCCGCCGACTCTCAAAAATCAGCGGAAATATCATACAGCTCTCCGTCGCAGAGCAGTTCAACCACATCTACCTCTAGCGACAGTTCGAGCCTGCTAGCAACGCCCCTCACTGGCGAGTCCCTTCAGTCGCTGCCGGAAGAAAATAGTGATTATCCTCTCCCAAATATATTGCTTATTCCAGAGGTCGACTTCGTATGGGATATGGCTCGGGATCCCAGCACGCTCGAAGTTCTCTCCGTACACGGCGATGATCCAGCGGTGGTCTGGAAGACGGATCAAGCTCCGCTATCAACGTTCTCGATAAGCGTTGATGGAATATACAAGTGGAATATCGTACTGAATGTGCGGGGAAGAAGTTACCCCACATTGCGCGATACAATCGTAGCTATTTGGGAGAATGCCTCGAAGATCGTGAGCAAAGTCGATGCCGAAGAACTGCCTCCGTATATCCGGGGACAGGTCTATAAGGCTCGTGAAATTCGATGTCGCCAGTTCCTTCTTCCAATCCTGACAGAACCCCTTCGACGAATCGACTTTATGTTAGATTCACGTCAATTTATTGGTATTACTTCTCTGTCTGGCACACGCACTTTGACATTACACATTGGTATTCTCGGCCTAGAGGAGTAATATAAGCACTACTGATTCGATTCAAGTCGTTCTATAAACTACTTTAACATTTAATTTTAATAACTTTGTAATTACCTTTCATACGGTCAATGTGGACGGTCTGCTGCAGCAAATATCACCGGAAATTTTTATGGCCCTTACTTGCACTTGAAAGTTGATACTACGCTCTAGAGCTGCTGATGGAATCGGTCTTTAGACAATATCTTCGGATTGGATGCAGAGAGACTGACTCACCTTGACGCGCCGTGACTAAAAGACCGAACGGCAGGCGACGGGCCGGCTGTTGACATTCAAGTGTCTATTCTTTTAATATATTCGATCGTCCGTTTGAACACTGTTCCGAATCGAACATGAGGCAGCTTGAGCTGGGAGGAATATGTAGCATTCAATGCTTTTGATGTCCGTGCGATCGCTCTACAGTGTCTAATAGCGATAAAACATACTTAACCTACGCCTGCGTAAACGAATATAATGCATCAATTGGAAATGGGCCTTCATCTGCGAAATTAGACGCCCACTGGAGATGTGTAATCAATCCCGAATATACCCCGACAGGAGCCCTTCGAGCTTGGAGGAAGCCAAATGGCTGGGCTTTCAACACCACCTTCAGAACCACGGAGCGTCGTGCTTTTCAGGTGTATATATGGCGTGGCAAAACCATTTCTCAGCTCACACCATTGCACGGAAATGTAACGGATTCGAATGCTCGGCGCCGCGGTCGAAGACGATGTTAGGAACAGCTGCTATATATCTGAGATCTAGGGCACAATGTCAGGCTATGAGATCCTACCACGATAAGATAGTACACATGATTTTGTGTATGCAGGACATGTGTATTAATAGAGCGTGCTGTATCATGCGACTTGCACTCGAATTGGAAACCCCGAACCTGAAGCTCATGTAATATTGCGAGAATATCTGATATCAGCTTCAACCATCGCGAGGTTTGCGTCTACGGCCAATGCGAAAAGCTGATATCGCAGTACGGTTAACCTTAACCCCCGGAGGAGCCGTTGAGGGCTCTCATGCCTAAGATAGCTTTGTCTGCCCACGGATTAACAGAGCATAGCCTCCGTCAGCGCACTTCATCATAAATACAAAGTTACGTATGATAAAGGACACGAGGCACGAAGAGTATGTCCGTCTAGTGCACCTTTCTCTCCCGGGGCTGTACCTAAAGCATGCTTCCAACGTCCATTGAGACCAGGGTTCGACGTGTGAGAGAATTCACGAGTGCAGAGGCTTTGTATTGGCTGTAGTTCAAAACGCAAGGGAGAATGAGGTACGGCGTATTTTCAACGGTCCGTTGGAGCGATATTGTGTACTACTCCGACTAAGCGTATGGGTTGGCAACGGCTGACGTTGATGCTTAAATTAGATATGCGTGGACTTCTCTTCACCGCTGCTGTAACGTACGTCTGGGCACGCATGCCGAACTATAAAGCTTTGCAGATGCACTATACGTTGCGCCAGCATCAGCTGCCACCCGAACCACTGTGATACACATATTCCTCATACCAACAGCGACAGATGTAAGATATCATGTTTATACCGCTTCTCCTCCTAATGACGCTCTTTAGATGTACCCATCGGAATCTGGCGCGCGGCGCGTTCGCTTCAACCCACGAGAACAACTATACATCGTCACACGCCATATCGCGGTGACCCCAGCGCCCTCCGATAACGAAACTATTGATCCTACGCCTCGTGGTTCGCCGCCAACACCTTCCAGTATCGAACCATCCACTCCTCCCCTCCCTGATGTCAGGGATAACATTCGTATCTGGGACGAGAACGACTCTCGCAATGCGTATTATTCAAAAGAGTCACCAAGCATCCAGGCGTATGCGAAGGCATTTGTTATGGCGCCGCCCATGAGCTCAAGCATGCTGAACGCGCAGCGCACTCTGTGGGATGTTCACCGCCCGCGTGGCTCTACGGTGTGGGACAACGACTACGCATCGGTGATCCCGCGAGTCCCCCAAATTATCTTGCGGTCAGATAGGTTAATGGACGACATCCTGGTGACGCCAGCCCCGGGGTTTAATTATATCACGGTGGGACGGGTATACGGCACTATCCGGGACACTCTCGAGGCCCAGATCAGTACAGGCTCATCTATGTTTGGAATCCGGTCTGATTCGATGAAGCGCATTATCTGGGAGGAATCGCAGCGACGTGGGGGTGGCAAAGGTATCCAGTACATGGACTTCCTGCTGGACGAGCATGTGCTAGTGGGTATTTCCGTTGAGCCCGGTGCTCGATACTGGCTGCTTCACTTCGATCGTGCTAAGAAAAATGCCTACCGGTCACCTTGATACCTTTCGCTAAATGCGCTATGTACGTATCGATTTCCGATCACTCACGAGTACTTTATCCCTACTGTATTATCGTAACAACACGGCGAAGGTTAATTTATAGAAGCTATCAATTATTTCCGCAACTTTACGGGAGCGTGGCTTCCAGATTTGTGACACGATAGGCATCGTGTACAGCGACGTCTTCCGCGACTACTTTGCAGGCGATCTTGATCGATTTCTCCGTGCAGAAAGATAACTCGCAATACATCCACTGAAGTTTTCGAGAGTCGATCGATGCTGTGGGGCAAAGGAAAAGATGTACATCGACCAACACTTGAGCACTAGCACACCTCAGTCTGTCTGACGCAATCGCAGCATCATTTTTATTGCTCAATATGCGGTCGACTCAGTGTTGAAGTAGCTGAGTGGGGTATCAACATAATCCCACGAAAACGCG
Source organism: Hypholoma fasciculare (assembly GCA_016801325.1). Taxonomy (NCBI): domain Eukaryota; kingdom Fungi; phylum Basidiomycota; class Agaricomycetes; order Agaricales; family Strophariaceae; genus Hypholoma; species Hypholoma fasciculare. Next base: position 24,652 of record JAEKIV010000525.1, read on the forward strand.
ACTGCACCCAAAGCTGCAACAAAGCTGAGCCTAAATCACTGCCGGAGAAAACGACAATTGTTAGATATTTAACATCGCATAGGGTAGCGACTTATCAACTGAATACACTTAAGTTTTATGATATAAAATGGATCATTGCTGCTTTTATTTGTCCGAAAGAATTTTGAACGTTTTTTTAACGCATATAATCGTACATATGTTAAGAGTTTTCTGCCTAATTTCCTAGAGAAAACGCAAAGCATACACTTTAAGTATCCCCGGGATAAATTCCATAGTTATTTGTAGCGAGGAAAGCATATGTTTCCAGTACGCACTATTAGCTGATCTTGGCGCGTAACGCGACGCGTCTTGGACGCGTCCATTGAACGCGTCAGGCGCGTTTATCACGTGACTAATCGTGCACGTGGGCTGAAAATACGAACCACATTTTCGCCTCGAGGCATCCCAAATCATGATAAGGCGACTCCACCATTCATTCCTCTCCTCTACATCCCCAACACCTCTATGCTCAGCGTACATGTCATACACCATTTGTGCTTTCTCCTGAATTAATTTCGGGACTTACTATGCGATTATCATGAACGCGGCAATAGCCGTTTGCTATGGGAAGCATTCAAGTATCAACGCTCAGATGGATGTTTCAGTCCGAGCAATAAGAAAACCGGTGAGCTCGAGGCCATCTTGGTTCTACGTTATATTTTGGACTTGAAGGGTAAGCCACAACCTACTTTCTTGACCCGAGTTGTTGTCTCTTGCCTATGGAGCTGCCTACATGGCAGACATATTGCGTTTTTGCCTGCAGGAGCGGGCGCGCGCGTTGTTTTATTGCCGCTGAACGTCAACGCCTGGATATATTGGTGCGAAAGCGAGATTGTTACTCGTATCTGTATGAATGTCTCACTGGATTTCAGCGGCGTGATAGATGAATTGGAAACCGAAAACTGTCCCCTTGTAGACAGTCTGAACGATGGATGGAATCAGGCTAAAGACTGATATGAGGTCTGTCTTAGGTGTGCCGAACTTGCTCTGCATTGATTGATTTGCGACTCATTCGACGTTCCTTTGTCATCCATTCTGGGACTATCGCGGCGGTAGACCGTATGATCCGCTATAGTAGAGCTCTCGATGGACCTCACATCCACCCAAATAGGTCCTCCACGAAGCCTGAACCAATCTTCGGTTCGATTCCAACTCTCTAGGTCGAGCTTTGAAGAAGGAAAGCAACGAGACCGGGGATGGAAATGTACGCCCATCTGCTGGTCGAAACGGCATCATACTCCGGCCAGCCTCTTAACCCCATTTAGCCCACCCTGGGAGTATAGCGTTGTTTTGTGCACGACCGTCGTTACCATATAAGCAAACCCTAAGACCTGCTCCCAAGCGCAGTCCCGCCCTTCGTATCCCGCCATGTCGAAACGCGTACACTTTGCAGCGACCAAGAAGATATATTCTGGCGGCTCAGCTACGCCTTCTCCATCTCTCACCGTCTCTTCTCTTCCGTCGTCGTCCTCTTCCGACATTCTCACACCGCCACCAGACGAGGATGACGAATACAAACATATCGTATACCCAACAACGCCCCACTGGAGCCAGACCGAGCTATACCCCGAATTTGTTCTAGCGAAGCCTACGCAGATCCACTTTCTCCTGGCTTTCGCGCCCAACGCCGAGCCCGCTTTCGAATTTGACATGGTCAAGCTACCCACAAACGGCGACGGCAGATATCCACCACATGCATTCTTGGAATACGCAACCTCTCCGCCTGTCCAATCTCTCTTTATCGCTCATCCCCTCCTCAAACATGAGATAGAGGTAGTCTGCTCTCCATCAGCTCCGGGCAGCTTTGTAACGGTGGCCGACGTGCTACTCTCTATTTACCGCCAACTTCGCCACCCAATTCATCCCATCGACTATGCCGAACTACCAGACGGCGAACGCAGAGAAGGGGTGGATGCCGCCTACTACGTGCGCACCGGATCCATCCGTAACGCCGAGGAAAGGACGCGGGAGGAGCGCAAAGGCATTAAGAACATCGACCTGCTCATGGGGTGTACCCGTTTCATGGGGCTCTCTGGAACGCTCGATGGGCCGGGCACATGGGATCTCAACGTCGCCTAGGCAGTTATGCTCGACATCACGCTGGCGAAGAAGGCAGCATCTTCGAATGATTCCCGCATCTCTCCCGACTCTTCTCCACATTCCAGCTATGGAGAGTCGGTCCCACCCGTTTGGTGGCGCTCGGTCACCCGACTGGTCCCATTTCCCGTCGCTGCAGCTCGCCGCTGCGTGTGACTCTCTGTGCACATACTTAGCACGGATCGTGCAAGCCTTCGTTCGCACGTCTCCATGGACAGGAGGATACCATTAAGCTCAGGCTTAGGACTTGGCCGATAATTCATGAAAATGACATTCGGGCATCGCGGCGCGGTTTCGACGAGCGGAAGGGGCCGCGCAAGGCAAAAGTTACCTTATCAGCTACTTATTCTTTTATATCACTCATCGCGTCTATTTCGTCTATTAGAGTGTCGTTTCCCGTAGCGAGAAGGGACGGCACAGTATGCGTGTCCCAATTTTCACATATATGCCCTGTCCATCTACTAGCTATTCCTAATCTCACGTAGTCCACTGTAATAGATCTATGGAAGCTTTCGTTCTCATTAGCCCATCTCGGCTCTAGCTCGGACATACTCACGTTTGACATGAGCGGCCCGCTACGTGCACAATAAAACGATCCTCTTTACCTGGAAATTCACGTGAATACTTTTGCTATATGCAAGTAGCTACATAAAATGTAGCAGAATGCGATTTGCTCTCTTTATTCATCCTTATACGTAATTTCTACCGTCCGGTGTATCTACACAATTGGCTAAAAGCTGCATCCCAATACGCAATCATAATGCCGCCGCGTACAAGCAAGTTGGCTATTTCGGAACCGGCTTCTGAAGGCTGTATCCGCTTCGCGTACACACCACCCATTCATGGGCCGGACGGAATGCCATGGCCCAGCCGTGTCCCTTCACAGTGGTGGAATCCACATGTACTGGCCAGCTCGTAGCTTAGCCCGACCTCCGCGCGATCATCCACCGTCTACATAGCACCTATTCATGGTATCGCAGAGCAAATTTATTTCCTCTTACCCCTTCAAAGCTTTCCACTCCAGCGGGGCTAATTTACCATTCGTGCTTAATTGTACGGGACCGCCCGGGCGTCCGAAATAAACGCGAGATCGCGCATACACCATATAAGGAGTTTGCGCGCCCTGCGCACGTATATTAAACTTGGTTCCACTTAATGCTTTGTGGGCGGCGCGCCATGGCGTGCGCCACCTGTCACTGCAGAGCATTATTTGTTCCCACCAGCAAGCGCCCTGGCGCGCAGTCGTTTCGGGGCGCCTAAATTGGACAATCTTCGCACAGCAAGCCTTGCTACCTTGCTTCAAGGCGCCACCACTACTACATAGCATCCCTTGATGAATACGTCCTAGGTGAGTAATCATCTGCCCATTCCTTTCCTGACGTGTGTGCCATGGATGAGTAAGTAAATGGGTGACTGGTATGATCGACTGTACGATCGGGCAGCGTTCCACGGGGATTGGGCTCCCAGTCTCGTTCTCCACGACGCGTGTACCATCCCCGAGTAAGTCAGTGAAAAGATTCAAAAATAAGACTACTCGCGTTTATCGATCGATCCCTAAGCGTATGTGACTCGGGAGACATTCAGCGCTTTCGCCTAGAACGGGTTTATGACGCATAGCTTTGCTACTAGAGTAGCCTTAACGTTACTTCTAACCCGCATTATCTCTGTACAACCCTGTTGCTTAAAATGGCATCTCCCTACCGAACACCGTATGCTATTGATCGGCCTGCCAATATTAGACGTTGAGAGCAGCGGGAAGATGTCGCCACGACTAATTTTAGCGCCCATCACCCATCCGTCACCGCAGGTGAGCTTCGCCGCTTCCTTCACCCAGACACGATAAGCACGTACACGAGGTGCCGCCTGAAAAAATTTCGATCTTATCAGGCGCAGCTAGACCGACCTTCAAGGTGGCACGTCAGCAAGACTGATATTCCGTGCTGCATCACCCACGGCAGCCTCATGTCCGCCACTAACGAAATGTCGGCGAAACCATACTGATGCCTGTATTCTCGCTCCGCGCGTTGAGACCGAAATTCCGTATTTTGGGATCTTAGGAGGAACGTGGGACGCAAGTCACAGAGAAGGCAGGAGAAGGCCCGCCAGATGCTCTGTGTATCAACGTAACGTCCAAATTTATATATCTTGTTCAACTCAATGCCGACAGTGATTACGGTGATTCTACATATGCTATTCGATCATCAGTCACCAGGACACTCGAACAGAGATTTTGCAGAGCGCATAATGTCGGTGAAGACCTCCAGGTCATCAGATATGATCGATACAGCGCTGTGATGATAAGTATTCATATTTTTTACTGTTCAACTTTTGACGCTTGCTGATGGTGTGGAAACAAAGGATTTCGACCGATATCATGTGAATATCCAATATACTTGACGCAAAAATAAAATTGTAGCATATTTAAAAGATGTTAAATGGTATTATCCTTCACATGCCAGAAACCGGAATTTTCGTCGGTACACACTAGGAATATAGGGTCCCACCGTTTCTAAAGTTTCAACTGCGCCTCCATCTCTTGAAGCGTGAGAACATTGCATTCAGCTGATACAATTCCGTGAACAGAGGAATGAAAGTGGATAGGAGGCGCGGAACGTGTCCCGCCAGTTAGCTGGGCCCGCCCTCCATGTTTCCTGCGTACGGAACATCTCAATTTGACATTTTAATTCGCGGCGGGCGTCGGCTCGCGAATGAATTCCGGTGCAAACACAGCCGTCACTTGGCGCGCTCCCTGGAGAAATGTTTATCACTGCCTTGCTCGCCGTTACACGAGGCTATCACTCCACCACCAGACTCACACCGGAATTCTCGGAAGGTCGCTCATGAGATGCGCTTAGATGGAATGGCTTTTACGAGTCACGGCAGTCATATTGATACGAGGCGCTGTTTAAGTTCATTATGTAACTCTATCTCCAATGAATTCTACGGCAAACCGACACACAGGCGCACAGCAGATGGGTCCACGATTATGGATTGGCGCCGAGCGCCAGTGTTAGAACACCTCTAGCACTCCCAGAGGCCCGTGTATCATCTTGCAGACTCCACTAAGCTCCGGCTGCCAGGTATGACGAACTTGCATTCCCACGGCGGATTGGAGCGGAATGCGAATACAAATATTCCGGAAAGAGATTTACTCAGCCATCAAGTTCTCTTCCTCCTCTTGTGTCCTCTGATACCAAGTATATCAACGCATCTCACAAGCATCTCTTTTCACCGACAAGATTGGCCGTGCACGGTTGTCACGTCAACGCCTTTAAGTTCGGCGGTCACCATCGAGTGTCACGGTGGGTCTTATTTCGGTAACCGGAGTGAATGCGGTGCTAAACACAGATCATGCAGTGACCCGATCTCCAACACAACTGCATCTTGGAAGAGGCGATACGCTTCCAGGTACATATTTTCCCAATGAAATCCTGGCGCTATAAAAGACGGCCTCGTGTACGTTCGTTTACTTACGTCCACCCGCGTCCACTTAACGTCGCTTATCGAAAGCTCACTCACGCAATGCCTGTCCGCCACACGAAACAAGTTCGCTTCGCCTACAAGAACATCTTCCACTCTCCACCAGTGACGCCCGCAATGCCTTCTCTGTCGTTCTCGTCCTCGACAGCACCTTCCTCCTTGGGGGCCGTTACCCCACCATCTGCTAGCCACCCCCTACCACCGTCAGCATCTCAGCGTATGCTCCATGGCGTACCGAAGGCCAGTTCATCCACTGGTTACGCCGGATCTACGCGTACGCATCCCTACTTCGAGATGTCGGGCATCATCTGGGACATGATGGACCATCCTTCGACCATCTCGCGCCACCATCAATCCGTCTCCAGCCGCGTTTGGTCAGAGCCCGCGACCAACCCCCCGATGCCCTTCATCGTCATCACAATCCCCCACTTCGCATGGAAGTTCAACGTCTACGCGTCCAACCATTCCTTCGTCACGTTCGAGGACGTGGTCCACAGCGTTTATCGCTCTCTTCGCAAGAACATCACCCAGTCCGAGTTTCACGCCGCCGCGTCGCCCGCGGAGCAGCGCCAGGCTTCCCGGGCATACGAACATCGCTACAGGCGCCAACGGAGCACTCGGGCGTACGAAGAAGAGAAACGCGGTGGCATGAAACGCGTCGATTTCCTCATGGGACGCACTCGTTTCGTTGGACTGGTCAGCAGCGGACGTCGCTCGGAGGAATGGCGCCTCGACGTCACATAGCGCGATCACCGCCCACCCATTTGCTTTGGACACCAACATCAGTGTGACAGATATCCTCCAAAGATCTCCCGTCGCCACCGTCGCCATCAGCTTCTGTGGCACTGCTCAGTGTTTTCTCACTGTTACTTTGTTTGACTTTCCCGTCGGTTTATCGCCATCGTCGTCTCGGCTATCCTCCTCCGCCTCGCGTTAACAACGACTCCGCGCTCAAGCAACTCTCCCGTTACGATTCGTTATTCGTAACTGCACCAATGATTCTCGTTGGGCTCAAGATGACTATCCTCTCAAATCGCCCTGGCACTCATCTTTCCAGCTATTCACGTAGCTCCACGTACAGTATACACTGTACGACACACGCATTGGATACTCGTGAGCTGGCCTTACGATATTCACCTACGACTCTATTACCTACGACTTCACGAATGGACGGGCTCCTATTCCCTAATGTATTTAACGACTTGCCTACGGATTATTTACGTACAGATATGAACCTCTAATGTTATGATTTATGAAGTGTATTTGCTTTGTGAAACGTGAGCTTCGTGCGTTCTTTCAGTTGTAAGGTATTCGAAAATTCCGTCAGTCGTTTGCATATGGCAAGCTTCTTGATCTCAGACGGACCGTTCAATCCATCTTTACGGCGGATATATACTTAGCGACCCATCTCTTTCCGTACCGGCTCTGGTTCTGTAAAGAGAAAGCGTTAACCTGTGACTAGACGACGGCCCAGGTAGCATTACAATAGTCCACTTATTTTTAGATGCTTTGCTTAGTAGTAAATTCAAGTGTTCTATTCTGGGATGGTTTATGCGCTGCTCTCGACGTTTACGTTTACGTTTAAGATTAAATGCCTGGCTGTGCAGATAATCTCCGTGAATCGATACAACGGGGCTGTGGAAACGTGAAGGATTACAAGAGGACGGGTCTTCTCGGCGAAGCAAACATGACCGCAACGGGTAAACACTTTGTGCTCAAGTACAAGAAGGCCGATTCATCCCGCGTCGTCCTTAAGAGTGGTCGCGTGTGCCAAAAGCTGTGGCTAAGGTGATCACCTTTACAACACTATCGCAGAAATCAGTCGGAAATGTTAAGCTGTATCGATGCTTCTCTCAGTTAAACCGACAAAGTTACGATCGAGCAGACCTTTGCCTTTGTAAACTCGGGCAAAAGTCATCACTGTCACGCTTGCATAGCCCGTTCTGACGTATCTCTAAGCAAGAAAACTCTACCCGAGTAAATGGCTTTCATTTGAGAGAATTAAATGATCCTATATCTTCACAAACGATTAACAGAGGCTATTATTGTAATAATAAAAACACAAAAGTGACACTTTTATCGTTCTCAGTTCCAAGCAGTTCTCTATTTCGCATTATCTCTCTTAAATTTCAGCGTCTTGATGAAATATGTTTGCCTCCTCTTCGATAATTCTTCTTCCGTTGGAAGCCTCTGAATATTTGCGTCAAAGTAATTGCAGTGGGGACTCATCGCTTCCATGGTGGTAGAAGATACTGTCGAGACGTCCGAGTAGTATCCCTCCATCTCGTCCTCCTCCTCCATGTCGCTATCAGACTCAGGGTTGTTGTTTTCACGGTTATATTTGATGTCCATCTTGTGAGAAATATACCCTGCGTGATCTGAACGATGGGAAGAACCGCAAGTCTTTTGACCGGGAATTTGATACTGGATTTCGGGGGCGGTGCGTTGTGAATGGGGGTAATGCGAGCTCTGGATCCATTTATTGATATCCCAGCCACCGGCGAGACTACCGGCATAGCCCATCATACCCGAAGCTGTTTGAGAAAGAACAGGAACTGCGTTTTCGCCATCTGATGTCAAGCTGCTACTTTTCCTCCCGTGGTTGGGTGTACGGTGTGTCGATCTCGATAATTTGGGGTTGTTGGTCGTTTGGCGAGGTGATGATAGATCCAGGCGACCAACAAGTTTCGACGGAGTGTTTTGGGAGCTGTGCATGCTGAGGTGGTTGTCTTCGTAAGGCATGGTCGGTGGTTGATATAAAGAGTACAGCGCGAGAGAGATACGATGTAAATTGCCCAGAACAATCTCTGAGCGTCTCGTATTTATAGAAAAATGCCCTGTCTCTTTTGAGGCACATTGCTTTGCCAATAAAGCTTGAAGCGGCTCTCATAACCATATAAGCGCAAGATGCCCCATAAATAGAGACAACGATGCAATGGTCAAGCGTATCCCAAAGAGGAAATGTTGCTTGTGGCCAAGTACCGTCCGCTAAGCAAATTCCCAAAATGGGTCGTGCAGCATGGTCCAAGGCCCGAGCTGGCCTGCGGGCAAAATATTCCGTTACTGGTAATTGCCACGCTTTAGTGTTTTGAAGTTTTTGCTTGAGGGAGAATGAGAGAGACACCCAGAATCATATATCTGTATCACATACTAGCTGCCCAAATCGAGCTATGAGGACTCCTGTCGTAAATTCGGCATTGATTACACATCTCCAGTGGGCGTGTAATCTCTCAGCAGAGGGCTCGTTTCAAATTGATGCATTATGTTCGTTTACGCAGGCGTAGGTGAAGTATATATATCGCTATTAGACACTGTAAAGCGATCGTATGGATATCATAAAGAGCACCGAATGCTACATATTTCTCCCAGCTCGAGCTGCCTCGTGTTAGATGCGGAGCGCAAGTCATGTCGTAGCGTTCATTTTATTTTCTTTGAGCTCGATTTGCGCTATCGCAAGTTGATCACAAGAAGATATTGTGAATGATATTTATTGTAATCTATAATACTACTACTGTGTAAAGTGCGTGGTGTGGGTCTCGATAGCTAAGTGGTATAGCATGCGATTGCAGTGCCCTAGTCACCCATCGCAGGGTCCGGTGTTCGAACCACCGTCGGGACTTGTTATTTTTTAATTTTAATTGGTGTTACTGCTAGCCAGTCCCGTACGCTCATCGCGATTCGCTGGTCCCTGGAAATAATGCCAAGTAGCAGATCCCTGATATTATCATGTAGACTTTCATGTGGACTTTGCTCGTATGTTTAGTATAATATTTCAGGCTGCTAATTGGGGTTTTCCGTGTGCCTGGACCGCTCATCGTTATTTTTATGATATGTCTAGCTCACTTGATAAATAGACGCTATAATTGCGCTATAATGCGGAAAATTATCTGGGTAATGTCAAGGAGGCCACGTGAAAAAGCAGACCGTTCATGTTTAGGTCAATTGCTGTTCAAGCCACACAAGAGAAAGAGCCGACTGAGATATAATCACAGAGTCAGAGTGCGTAGGATAGGCAGGCAATACTAATACGGTATACGTACTACATAATGTGTCTAAATAATGATACCAGAGAAATAGTAGCAATGCAGAACAATAGCAAATTAAGTGACAGCATAAACCTGACAGATGGGAGTATTGCGTAAAGATCTTTGCAGGAGGCATATACACCGCTCCCTGAAACTGCAATCTCTGTAAAACTGTGATCACGATGGCAGCGAAAAGCGGCATTAATGTCCCCTGAAGGCTTACTAAACACCATAAAAGTTGCAGGGAGCGGAATCTGGTCAGCAGCGGCCAGAATTGCGTATGTGATGTGTCGCTGGTGTTTTCCCGCGAATTTGTGGATTGCATCAAGGATAATAACAGGGCGATGATGTATTTGAAGAAACTTCTGAGATTGGACCAGCCTTGTGAGAGGAATGATGATCAGATCTCGAACTTGATCCAACGGCGAACGCGAAAGAATGGCAGGGTCGCATTCCACGGCTTGTCCAACGAGGAGCCGCGCTTCAGGGATCAACAGACAGAACTGATATGCAATGATAGGGATGAATAGGGAATAGTGCTCGTCGCTTCCTGAAGTTATCGCTTCTCCAAAAAAAGAAGTTGGTTGTATATTGGATTGGGCGCATAAGTCAGTAATACTCTGAGCAATTTCCGAGGTATGTGACGAGCCATGGATCCACACAACGCGTCGCACTGTGTCATCTTCCATGATGATACTCATAAGCTTCGCTTTGACGAATTCGTGTTTGATATCCGTTGATCGTGAAGCATTGCCCCGGCTTGCAGAATTATGAAAAAAATTCATGGAGATGGACTGAGCAAGTTTGTTCCAACCATGAAAACCTAAAATAAAGTACGTCAATGGCACAATAAATTCCACGGATATACTAGCTTACCACCAGATTGGGCACAGGTAAAAGGCAGTGTGGCGTGCGTGAGTGCGTGATAGTGCGTGATAGTGAGTAAGTGGTGCGTGAAAATGAGTGA
>JAEKIV010000526.1:0-22836 GCA_016801325.1 Hypholoma fasciculare
TCTAATTATAGCTCACAGCGAATGAGATGCAATTCTTGCTTGGACAGTGTACAATTGGGTGCCTCATTTTAGGGATCTTGAACGCAAATAGCCATTCAAAAATTTCCTAAACCCTAAGCCCTGACTTCCTGCATTCATATTCCCACTCGTGTCGCCGTTTGCGGACTAAAGGCGTGGCGGGAGGGCTGGGCCGGCTGACATCGGGGTAATTTCTATGCAAGCCTGGGCAGCAGGCTTATTGCAGGCTTACACCCATCAAGTATTCCCGAGGAGATGAGCGCGTTTGATAGTAGTACCGCTCAGTTGTAGAAAGCCCACCAAGTGTCCCGGATGATTTAAGTTGTGGGGATAGTCAAAGTTAAGCTTTACGCCACCCGGCGGTGATACACTATATCTAGGCGCTTGATTGATTTTGCCGCATCCCCATCTCCTCCGGCGCCGCCGTCCAGTGCACACATTGTGGCGGGGTACTTTTACAGTTTCTCCGAAAGATGGGAGCAAAGCAAGAGCAATGTATATTTACGACACACCAATTGAAATATTGACCTTCAAACTGACATTTTGAGTTTAGCGTTGGTTTGGCTATGTGTTGGACTTGGATAAATACATACATCTGTGGGCAGTTACACGGGTATACACGGCTGTCCGCGGTGATGCTGTAGGTAGTCATAGATAGCATCTATCAATGACCAGGCATCGGAGAGCTAACACAAGTTGTTTTGAAAGATATGCAGAACACTCAGAATACCTCAGTAGATATCATTGATCCAATACCCAAAATCGCCGCAGCCCATGTACAGCTTACACCTATCGGTGCTCTGCGGGACGAGCTTTCATGCTTTTAAGCTTCCGAATGATATGCGTCGCTTGACGTCACGAACATCGTTAGAGATTTAATGATGTTGATCAGAGACGAGTAGGGGGTGATTTATTCGTCGGCTCTCTTAGACATTAAGCGCAAGTTATGAAGAAATAAGATAAGCCGTATTTCTTGAATCTACAGTTTACCAATGAACAATAATTGATCATGAGGTAGGACCGTAGGGACAGTCGGTGCTCTGTCCCGTACAAGCGTCGGTGAAAGTTGATGTCTTTGTCAATTACATGATAACTTTCGGTTTTCTTTGGAAGAGATCGAGACGATAAAATATCTCTGATATTTATGTATCTGACCCAGCAAAAAAAATCACATATCGGCGATCGCCTGATATCGCAGAGTGCATAACATGCTGGTATGACTGCCTCCGTTAAAAGACCAAACGGACACAATAAATAATGCCATATATCCTCTTATACCTCTGTGATAATGGTGATGCATAACAACCTTTCAGGCCCGCTTCGAGCCCCTGTCAGGACATGCCGGCGAACTTAACCGCTTGATGTTGTACGAAACCGCCTTCTGGAACGGATATTGTCGGTCATTTTGTAAAATAATGGGAGCATGGAAAGAGAGAACTGTTCTGGGAGATGGGACAGAGATGGGAGTTAATGTTACGGGCAAGGGTACAGCAGCCTCAAGCACACGACAGGAAAGTCCTCGCAAAATCCCGCCAAATCATTGCCCCATCCATTTATTGTCTTATTAGAATGTTGTGCTTTGAGATTCGTGCTACAGAAAAACGATTATTGGAGGGCAGACGAGACGGGAGACTGCGAAAGGTTTACGTCCCAAAGATTTTTGGGACCAGTCAGAAGCTGTATCTATGGATTCTATACTGTGTTATCAGCTAGCAGTGCCTCCACATCGCTCGCCTAGATCTTTGCGCTGGTATCGAGTGTAATGCGGGACTCGTGTAAGCATTTAAACTCATACAGGGTCCGGCCTGCAGGCCCTTGTGATCTAATCGGTGGCAGGCAGCAGGAAACCAAGTACATTGGATCTATAAAAGTAGAGAGTAGGGCGCCAATCAAACCGCACTGTTAAAAATATCATCATTGTCGTCTGTCTTCGAGTATGGAAACACGCGACTATGACACCCTGTACGCACAAACCGCTCGGGAGTTGATGGAAGGTTCGACGCATCTATAGAACTCTAGATTTTACCCCACAGCCGCCGCAGAACGAAATAGCGCAACACGCAAATTAATCCTACGCCTACAAGAACGATCGTGCCTAGCAAAGCCATGAGCTGCACACTCTGCCGTACTGTAGACGAAGAAAACTGCTAACCTGCATAATATCCAACGGACCTGAAGTTTCCCGTAGCTGTATTGATTACGCCTGAGATAGGCGGACCGGCAAGAGCACCAATCGCGAGGATGCTCATGAACATCCCTGTCCGTCTGCCCACGTCGCCGGTGTCGCCCATCTCCATGATTGGGTTTAAAATGAGGCAGACGTATGCACCTGAGCCGAACCTGATATAGCTCGTCAGGTTGTTAGTCTCTGAGTTTGATTGAAGGTTCGTACCCGTATAATACTGTTACAGCAATGAGGGAATATTTTGACCTTGCAAATGGCCATGCGTAGGTTAGGATACCCGACCACGCCGTGAATGGTATCATGATATTCATAGGGCCTATTATCGGATTTAGAAAAACTCCCTTCATTATTTGATAAGAAAAGCAGCTTACCTGTTATATCAGCTACTCTTCCTGCCGCGTACCGCCCAAATAATGAACTGGCATTGGCGATAGCAATAAAATAGAAGGCAAAATCGGGATCTACGCCAATTTCGATGGCGCTCACGGCAACGTAGGTAAGCACTGAAGAAAATGATCAGCCTGAGGAGTATTCCTGGAGAGAGGATGAAGGCACTTACAGGTATAGATACCGAGGAATGTCACAAATGCAGACGCGCAGTAGATACTATACGGTGCCGATTTGAAAGTGCGCAGGTTTAGCAATCCGCCAGACACATGTTTAGGGGGTAATCGACGTTTCAGGAGCTGAAATGGCATTGCTAAATATGTTCACGCGGCAGTTTCACTCCACACGTACTAGATTGGCTGCTCCCAACGAGGTGAAGAGGATGAATCCAAATATGCGCATTGTCCACTGAAAACTAAATCCCCAAGTAAGCTCATGCGACGCACTGAGGTACACTAGATCATTTCACCTTACCCTACTCGCGGAATAAAATTCCTTGCGGCAATTGGTAGAATAGTTGCCCCCATCGAAGTTCCCATAGCGACAACGCCCATTGCGAGACCCCGACGTTTTTTGAACCAGTGAGCAATGACCGCGGTGGTGGGCCCGTAAATGCCGCCGCAACCAATCTGAAGACGTCGAGAATCCTTAAACATGTTGGTCTTGGGTTATGAACAAGTTGACGTACCCCTACAAGGATCCCTTGGCACAATAGGAAGTGCCAATATTCGGTGCATTGACCGATTAAGAAGGTGGCGACCACCAAAATGGCGCTTGAGGTGAGGAATACTGAACGAAAGTATCCCAAGTCGAATAAACGGCCAACGATCAAGGCAGGAAGGAAAACAAGAGAATACTAAGCGGGCTTGAATCAATCTCCCTGATTGCCGTGCCACTGACGGAATGAACTGACCTGAATGGATCCAATCCAGGCACTAGATTTTGGTCCTATGTAAGCCATCGGACGGACTAGGTAGTAGAAAAATGATACATACATACTCGAAGGTGATGAACTGCTGAGGATGGTATCCGTGTAGTAGTTTTGAAATATCTGTTATGCAGCGTCAGTAAAAGGTACATGTTATCCCAGTCCAGATTCAGACTAACACCCCATGAGTTGACATAACCGAACCTGTTAAAAATACAGCCAGATGATTTTGTTAGAGCGATCAGCATGGGTAAATAGCCTGAGGATGAACGGAAGCGGAGTCCGGCTAGACAAACTGTCGCCACCGACACGCTGCGCAAGCGTTCGGGATATGGGCCACAAGGTCATAAGGCGAAATTCACGCGATTTTTGCTCATCCTCGTGCAATCCTGTTGAACTTACGTCGAGAAAGTGTTGCACATAGCCTGAGTTACTCAAAGAAGACGCCATGTGAATATTCTGCGAGAATGTGCAATTGTAGCGCATCACGTACCCCACACACAATTAGCCAGGCCCGAAGACCGCCGTCCGGATAATCTTCTCCACCGTCCAACACTACTTTCTGGACACCTGCCGCACGAGGGGAGGAGACCTCATACTTCTCCTTGATGATAGAGCTGGAATTAGACAATCTGACTTCCATGGTCGTGGTTTCATGTTTGCTGGAAGAATGCTCTGACCCGCCGGCGTCGGAAGCCATGGGGGAAATTGGTGGATGGCAGATGGGAGGTTCGTAGAGACGATGGAAGCTGCATGGGTGCTTTTAAAGAGAAAGCTATATTAAAATATTTGGGGATGACTCGAATTGTTTTCGAATAAGTGAACGTTTTCGTCGTGCAATTTCGAACGAAGGTCCGTACACAAGCGTTAGAATGTGGTTGGTAGTGTCCAGATAAGCCTTCGGATTGATTGCCGACGGTCCCTGTGCCCATTTCATCGGCCGGAGTGCTAATCACCGGGTGCATAACCAAATAAATAAAATTCATTTGGTTCAAACTTCAAATGAATGAGCATCTTTTATGTGGTGTTTATGATATAGAATATTTGGATTCAAAGCCTCTCATTGGCCAAAACCCAGATAAATCAGTCACATAAATCCGCAAAAGTTATCTGAAGTTTATCCCAAATAAATGATCAAATAAAAATCAAATAAAGGTATGTCATTTATCTGGTTTTGCACCCAGTGAATGCCGTGCGCATGCCGGGCCTTCATGGATGTACTTTGAAGCGGACGTAGATTCCGAACAGGTCGTTGACGGGTCGACAAAGTCGCTAAAAGCAGAGGTTGGCTTCGACAGGTCCTAAGGCCTAGGACTCCGACAGCCATACGAAAAAAATAGTACGGAGATTATTGTGAGAGTACAAGATCATCAAAAGATCATTGGATGAGGCTTTGATGCAGGAAAAGAAAGAGCTGCCCGCCGGCCCAATTTTGCGCTGGAATGATTCCCGGATGATGGATTGCCGGAAGCTTTTGAAGCCTATTTTCCTCCACGGTCACCATCTTCGCAAAGAGCTTTCAACGAACGATTAATGAACTTTACCAGATCCCATGCCGCAGACCCTGGCGCCCGCTGTAAGGCAGTATGTTGGCCCCAGAACGACGCAGGCATGGCGTAGAATCTTCTGCTTTTCGATATTCGCCGCCGTTGCACAGCTCATCTATACACTTTCTCCCCTGAGAACCACATTTCGTCGCGAATTTGGAAACGATCAGATAAACGCTCATCGAGCTAAGTTGCTCTCGAAATGCTCGACTATTCATGTGCCTGCTGGCCCTCCAGCGGATTATGCCACATCATCACGTATACACAGCGGAAGTGACCGGTGGGTCACCGGAACGCCCCCGGCTTTGTTGAGGAACGCGAAAATATGGACTGCCGCGCGGAATGGGACCGAAATCGTCTATGGAGACATCCTCTTGGATAAGGGCTTGATTGTTGCTGTCGGATATATACCCCCTAGCCTCATTTCGGCCACGACGGGTGCAGGGAGCGAGATGAGGGTACAAGATGTGGGAGGAAAGTGGATTACGCCGGGATTGGTGGACCTTCATTCACACATCGGGGTGTATAGCTCTCCAAGCCTCTCTGGTATGTGTTGATCATTATCCCAAAGCAAACTATACCGACATCTTCCAGGCGCTTCGGATGGGAACTCAGTACACAATCCGATACTTCCTTGGTTGAGAAGCATCGATGGTCTTAACACACATGATGCGTCGTACGAATTGGCTATGGCTGGCGGAGTTACGTCCGCGCAAATTCTACCGGGCAGCGCGAATAACATGGGTGGACAAGCCTTCGTCATCAAATTGCGGCCCACTGCAGAGCACTCGGCGACTTCGAAAGTCATTGAACCACCTCTCACATTGACGCATTCACCAAACGGGACGGAATATATACGCTGGAGACACATGAAGCATGCATGCGGTTCGTTCAATACATTACGCGCGTTCTTATTTCTTTTCATTTCGCTGTAGGAGAAAATCCCGACAGTTTGTACGACCAGACAAGAATGGACGGTCAATGGAACTTCCGCCATGCCTACGACGAAGCACGCAAGATACGCGACGCGCAGGACACATTTTGTAGAAAAGTGGAAGCAGGGGCCTGGGATGATCTGGAATCCGACAGCGATAGCGTAGCGGAATTTCCAGAAAACCTGCAGTGGGAATCGTTAGTAGATGTCCTACGAGGAAGAGTCAAGGTGAGTCCACCCTTTCACGCAGTTGCCTTGACTGAGTGGCATCCAGCTTTCGATTCACTGCTACGAAGCCGTAGATCTTGACGGAATAGTCCGTCTCTCGAACGAATTCCAATTTCCAGTCGCGTCGTTTCATCATGCAGGCGAAACATACCTTGTCCCTGACCTGTTGAAAAAGACCTGGGTATGTAATCTTTGAGCTAAACGATGATAAGTTGAGTTTACGCAGGAAAATAGGGTGGCGCACCTTCTATCGCATTGTTCGCTAACAATTTCAGAAAGAAGCGTGAGGCGTACCGTGGATCAGAATTTGCGCCTCGTGTGCTTGCTGAGCATGGAATTCCAGTTGTTATGAAGGTATATCTTCAACCAGTACTGCGGGACCAACCACACTAATTGGGGAATAAAATAGTCTGATCATCCGGTGCTCAACAGTCGCTATCTACTCTTTGAAGCTCAACAAGCACATCATTACGGCCTGAATCCTGCATTGTCCCTTGCTTCGGTAACTTCGGCTCCCGCTAACGCTGCTGGACTCGGACATCGCGTTGGCACAATAGGCGAAGGTAAAACTTCAATACCTTCGCTCGTCTACAAGCTTAACATAAACCTACCAATTCGTTATTGTAGGCTTTGATGCTGGTGTGTTTTGCATTTGTTGAACGCGAGTCCATACCTTATTCATCGATATAGATATCGTCGTTTGGGACTCACATCCTCTTACGCTTGGCGCGACACCAGTCCAGGTATATATCGATGGTATTTCACAGCTTAGCGGCTCCTTCTCCCTGGAGAAACCCGCGAAATTCCAAGTCCTACCAGATACACCTGACTGGGATAAGGAAAAGAACGCCACCGTCGAATGGGAAGGACTTCCCCCTCTCACAGGGCACAAAATCTCCGGAAGAGTCAGGATCACAAGTGTCAAGTCCTTGATTGACTTTGACAACTTCAGTGATGAGCACAGACTGGAGACGGCCTTTGACATCAGCCAAGATTACCCCAGTGGTAGGACCGTGGTCGTCGAACATGGTCAGATCATCTGTACCGAAGGTCCCGCGGAAGATTGTTCTACTCCCTCTGTGGCCGACACACAGGAGGAAACTATTGATCTAAATGGCGGGGCGATAGGTCCGGGGCTGACGACGTACGGATCACCCCTTGGACTCGTCGAGATACGTCTTGAACCTTCCACAAACGACGGACCGGTGCTCGACCCACTCACTAATGGCGATTTACCTGCTCTCATCGCCGATGCAGGTCTAATTCGAGCCGTTGACGGCCTTGCTTTCGAAGGCAGAGGCGCGCTGTGCGTTGTTCGTCATTCGTTTCTGAGATATCGTATTTATACATCTTGTAGGCTGGCGTATCGCTCAGGAGTGACAACGGCTATTACAGCCCCTGTGGGACATGGCTTTCTCCGGGGAACTGCGACAGCATTCCGTCTCGGTGCATCCCACGCTCTCTCCAAGGGTGCGATCATACAGCACGAAACCGCCGTTCACATCTCCGTAAGCCTAGATCAGACAGTCAGCGTCAGCACCCAGATCTCAGCTCTGCGCTCACTACTCCTTGGAGGTGCGGAAGAATTGCGCGGGATAGGTGCGGCAGCGTCCAAGATTCGTGACGTGAGTACCTCAGTAGCGTTTCTTTCTGCTTCAATACTAATACGACCGGCGCCAGGGGAAAGCCCCCTTGGTTGTCTCTGTTGAAAATGCAGATATTATGGCCACGTTGCTCAGTTTGAAGGCTGAGTACGAAGAGTTCACCGGAAAGAAACTCAAACTTACATTCTCGGGCGCGTCGGAGGCCCACCTTCTCGCAAAAGAGATCGCCGACGCGGATGTAAGCGTTATTTTGACGTCCCCTAGGCCATATCCAGACAGTTGGGAACAAAGGAGAATGTGAGTACAGGTATCTGGGATGATGATCGACACGGCACTCACAACATGGCGTTCGGACTTAGATTACCTGGCCCTCCTCTGTCTCAGAAAAGTGCGTTGATGACGCTCTTAGATGCTGGCGTCAATGTAGCCATCGGAGTCGTTAACGAAAGCACCGCGCGAAATACTCGATTCGAAATAGCTTGGGTATAGACTTCCTCCGCCATGTTCGGCTCGTCCCACTCAACTAATGCATTTATACTTAGGCCGCGCTAGAATCCAATGGGACCATCAGCAAACTGGAGGCCTTGGCGCTTGCGTCAACAAATCTGCACAAGGCACTGGGTCTCAGGCGGCGACGCTTCTCAATTCCGGATTTAGTGCTCTACCGGGGAGGAAATGTGTTGGATTTCGACAGCAAGCCTGTCGGGGTGATCTCTGCAGAATCTGGAATTGTTGAAACGTTTTAACCCCTCAATAAACGGTTGTTCTAGTTGAAATCTTTGGAGAAAATACAGCGCAACGACCTTGGTTTTTAGCATTGATTTGCTCCTGACATTCGTCCTGGATAAAACGAACGGGGCGACTACCACAGCTCTCCTTCTGATTCTAAAGTGCAAAGCAGTCGAGCGTCCCACTGATGAGAACAGACAGCTACAGTTACAACTCGCAAATGCATCATTATGAGCGCCTATTCATTCTTTATTATAGACGCCCGTTTCCCAGCTCGAAAACGGGGAGAGATCTTGTACTCAGCTACTTAAAACTTCAGGTGTACATATGGTGTGTATGATTCACTTTAGAAATCGAATCCATGATAACTGGGGCTTACCATGCGGCTACCAAGAGCTTAGTTATACAGAAGATTACTTATATCAGACGATAGATGGTGAGGGAATGCACACACGAAAGGAGGGAGAAAGCGGAACGAGCGGGACGCGGCGGCCTTCGTGGACAGTGGAACTTGCAAGCGCGTGGGGGCACTGTCTACGAGCGTGTGCTCTCTGTGGTTGCCGCCTTCCGCAGCGTCAGCGGCAAACTACGGCGCGAAGCAGCACACCATGAGGATGCCCTTCAGGCCAACGAGCATGAGAGTGAAGCCGAACATTGCGTGTACCTATTCCGCGGGGAGTGAGCGAGTGATTGATATTGCTGGGTTGTAGGGAGACGCACTTGGGTTGAGAGATGTAAATGATGTCACCTCTTCTCCGGGCTCGTCATAAACGGGATAGGTTGGAGGTATTTTAGACTTCCAAGTACGCCTTCTTTGGTTCCCAGCTCTGCAATAGCCTACAGTTCCGCACAAGGTATACTGGATAGACATTCCTCCAGAGCGCGCGGTGGAGAGCCATTTGCCGCTCTGGTGTGAGGCCCCAAAATACGGTGATGGTCAAATACGTTGCACGCAAGAGCGAGAGCCCTGCGTAAGTAGAGCTCCTGCAGCACCATTTTGTGCTTTGTTATTGAGAAAATTCACAGGATTTATCGCCGTAAAGCTCTGTCGCGGGTAGCGGGATCGGCACCGAGCTTCTTGCTTTATGTACAGTGTTCTCCAGCGACGCACTTTTTGTCATCGACGGCGGATACGAGCACAGCGGTTAAGAAGACGTTATTGACCTGAGCAGTCCCGGCTCCGCCAGCTGTGGCTTTCGAGCTCTTAGAGGACGATGTATACTTTCCAAGGGTAAGGAAGGGGGAACAATATCGATAGCGTTATTGACAGCAATTGAATATCCGTGTAGATCAAGTCAACTTCGATTTGGAAAGATGCAGTCTTAAAGCCGTGAGGGGAACAGTTTATGATTAAGGTGATTTGAAAACTGTTATATCAAGATGGTGACAATGTACAGGAAAAAGCGAAACAAGCCCAGTGAAACCGAGTGCCGAGCCCATGCATGGTATTGTCGATGATATTTTCGCTGAGCTTAGCTGGTATATAAAACTGGATAAGCTAGGACTGACGTGTGAGCTGGTTGGCAGTTGGAAGGGGCAAAAGTTTCCGTCCAAGTGAAGCCCAAAGTCTAAGAGAGTCGAGCAGCTGGATCGCCTGTAATGCACGCCGAGCCCGGTAGAACCCTGCCAGTTGGAACTTGGCCAGCACAAGTGGATTCCCCTCAAGAGTCGTAGTCATATTCTGGTCAAGTTGTAAGGCTGAACTTTCAACCACCATACAATACAGAAATTCCATGAGAAATTCAAACGCTGAAGACACAGTGCTGCGGACAACCTACGGACCGATAGGACACCGAGTGTTTCCGGAGTTGCAGTCACCGTAACGTTGACGTGATTTGGACGTGATAGCGCGAAGCTGGATCCATATTCGGCTTCAGTATGACCTTGCAAGGAAATGGTTTTTTGCATTCTAATGCATTCCAAGGAGAGTAGCAGACGTATGTGATAATAGAGCATTGCCCAGCGAACAGATTCAAGACTGCATTTTGTTCGTTTCAATTGGACCGTGAGAAGTAGAGCTCACATGATCTTGGTAATTTACATAATTCGGCGACTTCCGAATCCAGCGCGCACAGCGCCCACTCACTTGATTACAGCGTCCGACTCAGCGAGAGTCAGCGTGCGATTCGGAGCGGTTCATATCATCGTATTCGTGTATTATATCCCCGTTAAATCAAAGCACTCTGTATCTTCTATAATCTACACCTAAGTCAAATTAAAAATACAATACGTATATGGTTGAAATCATTATCGTACATCTACTGCTTGCTACTGCCCGGGACTCTCTTCCGACTCCCGAGCCATTGACCAATGAGAGTATTCTGTTTACAGGCGCGCTTTAATTGTGAGCATAACAGTGGCTAAATATAAGGTTCGCATACTCACGAGCACTCTTGAGTAGTCCTGGAAGCCATTCTGGAATGTAGTTGACAGAGACGTTGCATTGTGCCCCCATGTGGATCCGGTCTTTACAGCATTTTCCATGGTCTGGTGACTTTTTAATCGACTTTGTGGGATATCGATGCCTCGTGTGGTTTATTCTAAGAAAACAGGGAGCATCTTGCTCCGTTATCGCAGGATAACATACCTACTATCGTGTACACAAGAAGATGGACACACGATCTTGTCGAATTCTCTGCTTCTTTTCTTATGATAGCGAAATCCGCCCTATATCCTCGAGAAGCTTAAAGAGGTTCGAGTTGTTAAATCTGTCTCGTTTCCCTCATCCTCAATATTGCACTGACATATATAAAATATGGCTTCAGTCGCTTCTCCGATCTCTCCTCAATCTCCTGGAAGTGACGCACTCGGTACAACTTTCGCAGAGGAAAAGCTTGGATGGACTGGGTAAGTAAAATCATCTGTGCGTATGTTCATCTGCTTATCATATTCCTCAGATACGTCGAATGGGAGGAATATCCAGAGAAGAAGGAGGTTGCACGTAGCATCCTGGAGCAAAAGCGATTTCCCCATCCACCTGGTGCGAATATCGGTGTTGGATTATTTCCATGACGCTCACTCGCTCATTGAGATTAGAGTTCCAATTTGTCCCTCTCCCAACTACAAATCCAGTTCTTATTGGAACCCGCTGGAAGGCCTATCATGAAGCCCTCGGACTTGACAAGATCGTCGATGACAGCTGGGAGGTAGTCCAAAAGGAGAAACACGACATAATCCACCTCCTCGATTTCCCATACAACGGCGAGACGAGGCGATATCAGTTGATGGAAAACAAACTCACCAACAATAAGTATCACTTGTGCGCACCCACTGTTTCTTCGTGCCGACTGACACTGACAGGTTTATCGATACAGTGTGCGAAATCACGGCGGTGTTCCCGATATCGCTGAAGACGCATTCGAGCTTGAAATTGGCGGCCTGGTCAACAAGCCTGTGAAGATTTCTCTCAAGGATCTCAAAGACCCGGAGCAGTTCCCACAGGTAGAAGTCACGGTTACTCTGCAATGCAGCGGGACCCGCCGTATCGAACAAATTCGTGAATATCCGGGAGACGGCGATGAGCTCATCAACGCTCCGTGGGGTACGTCCTTATCGTTGACAAGTTATCCGTTATTAATTTGCTTCATATAATTGCACCCATCTAGGTGAGGGAGCGATGTGAGTCTCCATTTTACTTCCCATTCGATGATCTTCGCGAACAATAAACTGATCGCGATGTAGAGGAACTGCGGTGTACCGCGGTGTTCCCCTGAAGAAAGTACTAAAGAGAGCATGCGGCGGAGTGCTTCCCAGCTGCCAGCATCTCGAATTTATTGGTGCCGATACATATTTTAAGTGAGTACATATTCTAACATTTATCCGGTCCTGACCGGGATTTCCAGGAAGAATAATGTGTTCAACTACGCTGTCTCTGTTCCATGGCGCAAGGTCCGTCAGAACGAGGAGGTCATCCTCGCATGGGAAATGAATGGCGAACCTCTGCCCAAAATTCACGGTGCTCCTCTGCGCGTCGTCGTCACTGGGTACATCGGAGCACGAAGCTGCAAGTGGGTATATAAGATTAATGCGCTCGCGGAGCCAAGCTTGGGCCCAGTACAAGCCCAAGAATACCTTTACTTCACTCCTCAGGTGCGTACATCAAACCATTAGTCGTAAAAAATATTAAACTCGGAACATTATATTTTGCTTCTTTTAATAGATCGGCAAGCAGAACGCGAAGTTCTCTAACGGGTTCTCCATCCAGCAAATGCCTGTTTCGTGAGTATTTTCATGATTGTTTGTGGCATTACATACGACAATTCTGTTTCCTCGTCCAGGAGCGCTATAATATTCCCCGAAGACAAAGAAGTCATTATACACACAGGGAAAATTACTATGAAGGGATGGGCGTACAGCGGAGGAGGAAATTGGGTCGAAAGGGTGGAGGTATCTCCTGATGGGTCAGTTCTGAAAGTGATCTTTGGTTACGATTCTGATTGACTCGTGAATTTTTGTATAAAGTGGACACATATGGTACGCCGTTGCTCAGGAAGATATGACGGAGAAGGTAAACTGCGCTCTTACGAAAAGAAATACCAATTTTATTGATTTTATGGCTGGTAGCATTATCACGCTTGGCGGCTCTGGAAAATCGATCTTCCGGTTGACGCAGAGGGCTGGCTGGAGCTCTGCGTCAGGACTTGGGACTCTTCTAACAATACCGAGCCTACTTTCGTCCGCTCCGCTTGGAAGTAAGTGAAGTGGCGCTGAACACCTGATCATCCATTGACGTATAATTCCACCGATAGCTGGGATCTCCACGTCACCTCGTCTGCGCATCGGTATGTCTTTTTATATAGCGTGCAATGAACGCTACACTGAACCACCACTTTTAGCATCAAGATTTACAGCGTCAATAAAACGAGACCGGCGACCGCTGAACGTCTGAGAGAAATGAACGAAAGGGGAATTGAGTTCAACCCTCTTACTCGCCCGCTCGAATACACGGTCGAGCACTTAGACGACTACTTGGCGGCTACCCGGAAGTATCCCAGAGAGCCTGCTAATTAATTTCTCTCTTATTTGTGTCTCACTGACAGCGTTTATGCGATGGGTTTTGTAAATAATTTGTAAGGAGAAGAAAGCGGATTTTATGAATTTACATAATTTAAATCGTATTGATTCCTGTCTCGCAGTACACGATTAACATTTTGCTATTATATTACAGTACCTGGTTGAGTATTGGAAGGCTGTTTCTCCCTATTAGGCTATTACACTGTGCATATGTATGTAGTCTTCATTTTTTCAATCTGAACGCAAAGGTTTCTGGACGCTTTCAAGTTGGCGGTGACGTCAGTCAGGGAGAGACAAAAATCAAGCGGCTTACGATTGGCTTACGATTCAGAAGAGCTTGTGAAAGGATATTGTGTATTTTATTCAGATGTCATGTCTTCACTGTAAAATTGTTCGGGGTCCTTCAAGCTTCAGGATTCAACTAGAAATCAATCTGTTGTGAAAATCACCGTCGCTGGGCCAGAGCACACCTCATGCACACCTCGTACATGCCTTAACGCAAATAAGTCCAGATCTAGTGTCCGGCGAATAAACCCATATCTTGTTCGTATTATTAGGACGACCATTTCAAGCGGACGGCAATTGGGCGGTGAGACGGTAACAGTTTTTAATGATGCACCGCTATAGCGATGTTATCTCACTCAAATCCTGCGACTGCGGTTGGTTAGCAGCTGGCTGAAAACAGAAAAATGTCATGATCCCCAAGTCGTTATGAGTTGATGAATTTACAGCTGAATTTACGCCAGCGTAAATTGAGTACGCTCAAGGAAGAAAGTACGTTGACAGGCAAGTTCGGAGAATGCCGTAGCTTACGATCTTGAATGTACCTGCGCTCATTCAGGATAACGCGACGTGCGTGCGTGTGCTGCAGACAATGGTAGAACATGGATAGAGCTGGGCCAAAGCCTGCCAAAACCGCCAATACCGGGTGGCGCGGTGAAGACTCAATAGGTTCGAATCAGAGTGGTCCGTGCAGTAATTTCCCACCCATTCAGTATGTCAACATGATGTCGACATTCCAAGGCAGTGCGGCTTCCAACATCTTCCAACTTCCTGTCAGTTCGCTCTGGTTGGGCGTAGGGCCCAACAAGACCTCGATTCCCGGCCCTCAAACATTACTCAACTCAAGCATGGGGGTCCTCCGCTTCTAGATGATGCCACATTTCTCAACGCTGAAACGACCTATAAGCAAACTCAATGGACCTCACAGTGGACCTCGCGGTGATTCCGCAAGAAAGGTCTCCAGATACGCAGAAAACCTTTGTCGCCGCCAGCAATGAGCCTGGTAAGAATATTGTTCAGCGCCTGGCTTGAGTATTTAAGCTTCAGGGCTCACTATTGCATACTTGGTATCGTAGGCATACAACTATTGGGTTCCGCTATCTTGCGTGCTGCAATGCACGGCCCAAACGAAGAACATGCCTTCTCACCACTCCAGACTGAAACCTCACTACAACTTGAACGCATTTACAAATGGATTGAGGACCCCAGAGCTTCATCCCTTGTGTGGTCTGGCGGTCCGCCTGGGGCTGGACAGACGGTCACCGTTCAACATATTGTCGACGCATTCCGCGCTAGCAATCGATTTGCCGCTAGTTTCTTCTTCCATAAAGACGAGGGGAATGAGCAACGACAAGCATTATTTGCCACTATAGCATACCAGCTTGCTAACAACATGGCGCCCTTGCGCGCGCCTATCAATCGGATCGTATCAGATAATCCATCTGTCCTCGATTACCCTCTCGATGCTCAATTTCACTCACTCATTGTCCAACCGTTCTGCGATTCGGGCTTTCTACACCTTCCCTCTTTCATTGTTGTCATAGATGGATTGGATGAATACGCGGGAAACGACTTCCAGGTGCAAATAATAGATCTCATTAACAATTCCGGGATTACATGCAATATTCCTCTGCGGTTTCTTTTCTCGAGTCGTCTAGAGCCTCACCAGTCAAATGAATCCCATACGGAATCTCAAATCCACTTAGTCGAAGAGCTATCACCTGCTGCTATTTCTTTAGGCGGCGCTCCCTCAAATGTTTCCCAGCACATACAATCACGCTCCGACAATTCGTCCCAACCTCTTTTACATCTTCAACGTCTACTTTCTCCCAGCTCGTACAAGCGCTTTGTCAAAGGAAACAAGCGAACAACATCCCTAGATAGCTTTCCAAAACTCGTCACCGTACAGACAGGAAACGGCTCCGCAGAATCATATGCACGGTCATTGATGATGACAGGAAACGGGTTTCCGCTCTGGTACCCGGGGGGTGACCTCGGAAAACCTATAAAATACCTTCAACAAGGCGTCCGCATTGGTGACGTTGGGACTTTGGATCGTGACGGCCTATTCGACTTTTGTTTCAATATTTTTCTTAGTCCAGACGATCCGATACACGCCAAACTAGTTCCCAGGGAATTCCACCCGCTCGAACCGGGACTGGACTGTTCTGAAGTGAAAATGATTCCGAAGTATTTTACGCCTGGGCAAATAATAATGAGTCAAGGGGTGAATGTGACGAAGAACTCGGAAAATCCGCTGTGAGTCCGCTTCATCTTCGTAAGTTACCATGATACGCACTAATTCCAAATGTCAGCAAATGCACGTTCTCATCATCGGAGCTCACACGGGAAGGTGGAATACTTGTTCTTCCCAACGGCGCCTCACGAGAAGACCTAATACAAACAGACCGCATCCACGAATACGCAAAGCGAAATGCGCCATACTGGTATCAAGATGTGAATGGTTACGGTGGTGTAGTACACACAAACGGCTCGCTATTCCTCGTCACAGGTTGCGACAAAGCCGACGACTGGGCACTGGCCTCATTCCCTTGCTATCCAGGCGCTAAAGGCTCTCTTGACCTGCAATATAACTGGCAGCCGGATTACATGTCACCCTGGATCGACCACGGCACAGCGCGTACCAGCTACTATGCGCCGCCCATGTCGCGACCGGTTCCTGTCGAGCCCGGTACCCAAAATCAGTGTATTTTTGTCCGTGGAATGCGAATATCCCTCAGCGCCAAATCCTGGCGGGAAACCATGCCCGCTTCGCAATCTGCGCGCTTGTATTATACTTACATCTTGCATACACCTTCCTTCCTTGAGATGCTGATGAATAGCATCCTCATTCATCTACGGCTACGCATGTCGGAGCGGCAAGCCATGAAAAGGGTTACTCCCAGTAGACTGGTGAGTGATACATTTTACAATGTAGACACGAGGCTGACTACGATGTAGGAGCTATTCCATCCCAATTTTGTTATTGGACAAGTGCTTCTTCAACAGGTCAGTTACCGGATTTCATTACATTCGATTTCGCTAAGTTCGATGAACATATAGTACCCCAAATCGGAAATGGCTCTCGTAGACGACTCTGTTTGGTGTTCACTGACACATAAGGTAAACACGAAAACCCTGCATTTTGGTCGTCCTAGGTACTCATAAGGTTTGATTGCTGACCGCCAGAGCATCTGCACCATGTCCGAAATCAATGATTTGGTAACCGCTGTATTTGATCGACATAAGGTACTGGAACAAAACGGTACGTAGTATTCAGTGGAATCGTCATGAAACGTGATATGTTCTCAGAAATCTGGACAGGCATTGTATCACTGGTACCCAAAACAGATGATGAATATGCGGCGGTAGGGTTTCCCTTTGTGTCTTTTTGACTTGTTTTCATTTATTTTCGTTGTTACTAGCATCACACAAGACCCCCAGATCCAAATTCGAGACCAATCTTCTCGAAGTTCCCGGTCCTCCCAAAATTCCTTAAACAAAATCCCGAAAAGAAAGATCACCATTGGATCCAAGACATCCCCGTTTGTGAGCACGCTAAATTATTTTGACTGCATTTCTGTGGGTACGGCTTCCTTTTGTCCTTTTGTCCATTTGTCATTCGAGTATTTGGCCCTCTTTCATGCCATCTCATTCCAATATATCTGTTGTATATTCTCCACTGAACTTTTTGGTACAAGCTGTGCTTTGTAGGATATATAATACAGTTAGTAATTACTTACATATATACGTTTGTGCGTATGAATATTGTACTTGTATTCGCATGCGTTTCGTGTTTTCGAACGACTTAGAAGTTGTACACCCGCCCCTTCGATTGATGTTACCCAGCCGTGTTATATACCACTTTGTTTGTAACTTTATACTTTCTAGCTTTTTCCAATAAACGAGTGACTGTCTAATTGACTGCGGTGCGAAGTGCTCTCATACTACCCTGTTGGAATAATTGACAATTCCGCATCGACATCGGCATAATGGAAGAATAATAATACAAGCCACCTCTGATCTACGCACCCTCCGAATCCTCGTCAGACAGCTCCGAGTCAACTTCCATCGCGTCGCCGTCCTCCATGCGCACGCCTGCAACGCCACCATACGGGATCTTGTCCTTGAGCCAGCGACCCCATAGTACGTCGACGCGACACAGTCCAGACGCTGTCCCTGCGGCCATGAGTGCCGCCGCACCAAGGCCGTTCCCGTTGTTCCACACCACGCGGTGCACACCAACCTCGCGCGGCCACGCGCCCGTGCCTGTGGGGATCACTGTCTCTGCCCGTTTTTTGACTTTCCCCTTCTCGATGCGCGTCGCCGTCGTACGATCATATGTTTCCTAGTGGGCTGGCGTGAACAAGCTGAGCTTCGCGGGTGGTGAGCACGGTGGCGTACCTGAGGCAGGAACTGATCGAGCATCCTGAACTCCTTCGTGTTGCGATTGTAGTCCATCTGGAATATCTTGTGCACGAAGAATGGCTGCGACGGGTGGGTCAGGACTGGACTTTTTTGTCAGATCTTGACGTTAGAAAACGGTACGTACCACCGAGCCGCCGCGACGCGTCGACCGCAAGATATTAGTCGTGGAGCAGGACCCGTCAGCAGCGCCAGCCACAAGCTGGGGATGGAAATCGGACGCATGAACGGTCTTAACATAGAGTGTCAGTAATTTCCATATAGCTTTATTGGCGTCAACGTACCCAAACCGGCCCCTGTGGCTCAAAGAGCGAGTGCCCACGTCCGAGCATACTGGGGGACGCCGAATACGCCTTCACCGTATTCTCGTGATCCATCGTTATTGGCCCCCCAGCAAACGCCGAGAACACGAGGGCGTTGATCACATCTACAGGCTCCAGTCAGGAGCAGTCCACTTTCCTAGAGGGAGTACACAGTTTACCTCTCGTTCGATTCATGACCGACCCGCGCCCATCCCGGATGTCAGTCAAGCATTCCATGCCGTCATACCCCGCGCTCGCAATCGCAGTGGGATCTTGGTCGACACGGGGGACGCCGGAGGGCCAACATGGCGGCGATTTGATCCATGCGAGGGCGCGAATCGCTGACTGGTGCACGGAAAGGTAGTGCGTCGGAACGAGGTCGGTGATCGTTGGGTGGTCTACAGAGGATCAGCATCCTAACTTACCGCGGGGGGAGACAGCTTACTGGGTTCGACCGCCGCCTTCAGGGCAAGCGCGATGTTGTACACAGCAATGGTCCCTGTAACGTTCCATTAGACGGGAGAGGAAGATGGCCGGATAGGAGTGAGTACCATTCGCCGTGCCGATGGCAATCACCTCGCTGTTTGCCCAATCGAACGTCCAGCATGCAGTTTCTTCGAGCTCGATCCGCAATATCGGACGAGGGAGCTTAACTGGAGTGATCCTCAATAGAAATTCAACATAAACTACGTCGACGAACCGTATATGGGCTGAGAGCTGTCAGGAGCCATGTCCGAAGGATCAGGTATCACAAAAACAGAGAAAGAACCATCCTCGAACGTTCCCCCAAGAAGCCCCAGCTTTTTATGCGTCGTACTATCCGCCCTCTGGAAATGGATTGAGATTCAACGTGCAGAACAACCTGAGCAAGGTCTCACCGAGTCGTGCGATGGCAATGGACACCATTTTAAGTCGTATGCTGGTCCTGAATCGAGGCAAAGTACCATCTTGCACTTCATGAGACCGCGATCCGGAGTTTGACTAGGAGCCTTTCCGCCACTCGGGGACTCTTGAGTGCTTTCCAGAGACCATATTTGAATACAAGCATAGGAAGGGCGGCAGACCCTCCGACCGATGTCGGGAGAATGGGAATGGGAAGGGAACGGCGCGACTGCAAGATATTGTGTATATTCCCTTGCTGAGCGGTCGTCGACATGTATTGGACACCAGTCAAGACCCCAAACGGGGGCCCCAGCATTGAATACATGAGCTTTACTTGCAGAGTTAAACTTTGCTGAATTTCTATGTTTAAATGACGAGTTCGAGCAAGTAAGACGGATCACTCACCTATTGGAACGGATTCCATCATGGAAAGTGTCTCTCTTGACTGGCGTTTTATGGGGCCAAGGTGGCATACAGTAGGAGGCGGTGGCTTCAAGTTTCCTTCTTCTGTCGTAACATCGTCTGTGGGCATATAAAGGGCTGCATCTCTGGGTTGATGAGGACGACACGGCATCCCATCAATGTTTGGTATGACTCACTCTGCATTTAGGATTTCCCAGCCATTGGGCAGTCCTACGTCGCTATGCACTCGTGGACGTCGCATAAGTTCGATATCCACACTCTCTCCTGTTGTGAGAGCCTCTTTATACCATGCCCTATCCTCGGCCAGCTCCCAGAGAGGTCCTGGACCAACATTGTAGCCCCAGGCCTTGTTAACGCGGTCAGTGACCTTTGAATTGACAGTAAATCCATTCGTTAGAGTCGTAGCGGGGCGAGAGAAGAGATTCGGAGGAGCGGTAAGGCGTTCTACGCGTCCTTCGCGTGAGTAGAGTGGTACGGCGCGATGTCTGTGGTTCACGCTTGGCGTCGGCAGAACGTAGTTTTGGCGTTTGGTCCCCTTGGGGCCGACGATGACCTTTGCAGAGGTCTCCGTCTTAATTTTAAGCTTGGCCTTCGGCTTGGACACAACAGGCTTTGGAGAGCTTTTCCGTTTTCGTTTGAGAGTCCGAGGCTTAATGACCTCGACAACGTCCTCTTCATCGTCAATCTCGCCTATCGCATCCTCGTCCTCATCTTCATCCTCATCCTGTTGGGGGTCTTCAGCGATACTGTCTGCTTTTCGTTCGGGCTCAAAGTCGCTCTCGCTGTCGACCTCCTCCTCTACGAATGTTCTGGTGATGCTGGACGGACCGGCACGCGGTTCGTCTTCGTCTTCGTCGGCCGCGAACAACGCTGCGTAGCTCGGCTTGTTCTTTCTCGGCCTTAGTTGGCGCGTCATGATGCGTTCCGGGAGGAAAGAAGACGGAGATCGTCGTCTGTCGCGTCGGACGGCGGTGGTGGTTGGGGGCCAAGTTTACTGTGAGGAAAAGTGGGCGATAACAAATATGGTCAGATCTAATCTAATCTCTTTCGGCAAGCCGCCGGCAATAACATAGCCGACACAGGGACGCCCACGGCACGAATTCGCGTTCATAGCCAACCACGGCACAATTTCGTGTTTGCCTTCCAACTATGACTACCAAATCACCAGCAACGACAAGGTGCATCGTCGTCCAAGAGTCCAAAGAAAAGCCCAAGCAGTACGACGCCGCATTGATCGAGCGGCCTCTACCTGCTCCCCAGCCCGGACAGGTGGTAGTGAAGATCGCAGCAGCCGGGTTCAACCATAAAGATGTGCTAGGCTTCTGGTTCTCCTTGCATTCATCACTGACACAAAACGCCAGGTTTGGGTCCGTCAGG
The DNA here is from genome assembly GCA_016801325.1 of Hypholoma fasciculare. Lineage (NCBI taxonomy): Eukaryota > Fungi > Basidiomycota > Agaricomycetes > Agaricales > Strophariaceae > Hypholoma > Hypholoma fasciculare. The sequence goes on from JAEKIV010000526.1 coordinate 21,265, forward strand.
GCATGTACCCTGGCATCGCGGCCGGCGCAGTCTTCGGCGGCGACGGCGCAGGTACGCCCCGCAAATAGGCTTCCAATGCATTATTCTACACCTACCCACCCCCGCACTAGGCACCGTGATTGCATCGGGCACCCCGGAAGACCCACTTCTGAATACGCGCGTCTTCTTGACTCCAACAAGGGGCTGGGAGCGCGACCCACAGGGTCCTGAATCTAGGTGCGCGCGTGCCTTGTCTGCTCGCGGGCTCCACTCTGACATACTCTGTCAGATTCGGAATATTAGGTGGGGGCGCGTTCCCTGCGCTCGGAACCTTCGCGGAGTACGTCGTTGTGGAACGCGACCAGGTCGTCGCGACACCCGCGCACCTCGACGACGTACATGCGGCCGCCTGGCCCGTAGGTGGCGTGACGGCGTGGAGGTACGCACATCCCGTCCGAACCTGATCCCGCCATAATTAAATATGTCCACTGGAATAGAGCGGTCGCGGTGAATGCCCAGGTGCAACGCGGGCAGAATGTCCTTATCACGGGCATCGGCGGTGGCGTCGCGCTCCTCGCGCTACAGATCTGCGTCGCGATTGGCGCGAACGTGTATGTAACGAGTGGCAGCGCGGAAAAGCTCGCCCGCGCCCTGGCGCTCGGTGCAAAGGGCGGGGCGAACTACAAAGACAGTGCGCACGCTCCCAAAATAGACGCTGTGCGGGAATATTGACGGCGCGCAGAGGACTGGCCTGGGCAGATTGGCGCGCAGCTCAAGCGCAGTGCTCCCGGCGCAATGCTGGACGCGGTCATTGACTCCGCCGGTGGTGACATAATGGGCCAGACTGGTAAGATTCTGAAATTGGGCGGGCGCGTCGTCTGCTACGGAATGTGCGTCGTCCCGTACCACCGTAGATATCATCTCACCGATTAATCTTCTTCTCCCCCATTTTCTTCGCCGCCTCTCTAACTACGTCGCTGTCCTGCCTTTACACTCGCACACGATCTGATAGGACCGCAAGCCCTGTGATCCCGCTAACAATGCGGCAGGTCCTCGCGAACCAGCAACTCATAGGTACGCCTCCGTTGCTGCCGCTTATCGTGCACTAACAATACTTGCATACCGCCTGCTCTCGCTATCTTCTTTTCTCATCTTCTACCTTTTCCAACAATCCAGGCTCGACGATGGGATCGCATCAGGACTTGCGCGACGCAACCGCGTTCCTCGCCGAACACCGCATCGTGCCCGTCGTCTCGCATGTGGTCGCGGGCTTGGCTGAAGCCGACGAAGGCTTCAAGCTCATCGCCAAAGGGGCGCAGTTCGGGAAGGTCGTTATCAAGGTGTTGCCGGCGCCGGCGAAGCTTTAGCGCCTTCGACTCGGCAGCTTCGCTATGAACACTGCCCACGTAGCGGCGCCGGCGGTGCCTGCATAATATTAATTTGTAATATTAAGGAAGATTGAGGATCGGCATCGGACAGAGGGAATGACGATACCATTAATATGCACCCTGTACCGTTGCCGACAAGGACACGGACTACGTTTGGAAATTGATCCGCTCTGGAAGACCTTCCACTCGGGGTCCTGGCACCCTT
>JAEKIV010000527.1:0-26298 GCA_016801325.1 Hypholoma fasciculare
AATGTTACATACATTTCCTCGGCGTTTTCTTTGTTGTGTAATGTGGAGTAAATTTCAAATTTGCCATACTGTTGTATTTTGTGTGCTTGCCATTAATTTGTATTGAATTTTACCGACAGTAATATTTGGCCCTGCCAGCAGTGAGTCCGCCTCTGTCCGCTGCCAGTGATGATACACGGGCCCGGGCGCATTCCATCCCATGCTGTGCTAAGAAGGTGCGTCCCAAAAAATCGGCAAAGAGATATTCTGAAGGGCTGCGCTTTGAGTCAGCTCGCTTGGCCTATTGAAACTTGCCTCAGACCCAGTGCTTGGAGTCGGGCGGAACATTGGTCTGCAGCCAGTCTACAGCATGGTCTGGGCTGTCCTTGTTTTGAAAGTATTGTCAGTGAGAGTCATTCGTAATCTTGCGGAACAGTACGCACTGCTTTGCCTGGTCATGGGTGCGTACGTGATTAAGCCGACGGCGCCGACGTGGGCGGGATCAGTGCTGTAAAAAATCTAGTCGCGCGCTGACACTTGTAAAATGCTTATGCAAACGATTCTGGATCATCTCCCTTCATGAATGATACTAAGACTAAAAACATTTCAACTTTACTAAAATGTACTTCAAAGGTTATACATAATTCTTTTTCTTGTCAATGTCATTCGTAATACTAAGCTGTTGGATAGCTAAGGTTTTGATTCCAAATGAAAACTGCGGTAAAATTGCTGCAGGTCCTAAAATATGTCACTAGACGTTTGCGTCTTCACGTCAGATCTCCCTCCCGGTCGGCCCCCTAAAATTAGGAAACAGGAGAATGAAGCACAGCGGTGGGAAAGGCGTGAATTCTCTGTAAACATGTCTTGCCAGGAGGTGGTACAAGTACACCAGATGAACAGCTCCTCGGATGTTACCGCTTCACAAGATCACTAGAGAAGCTTGTTTGAAGGAGGAGTATCCAGGATTACAACTAAACCAGGAAACACGCAGAGTCAATGAACTGCCACCCGGGCATAGATGGATTTTGATGGAGAATGCTGGCGTGTCGGCAGAAAAATTTACGACATATGCCTATTTTGGCTGGGCCTCGAGGCATTTAGGGAAGACTTCAATTACTGCAAACATAATGGTTAGCAATTTATTTTATAGATAACGTGAAAACATGTTTTGTCTGGTGAAATAGTGACAATTTCCAGAATGCTCTGGTCAGCACCGGAATGGGCGAGGAACGGGTAGTATTTAATTATGGACGGACTCGCTGTCCGGCCCGGAGCATTTATCATTATGTAGCGGCCTTTTGCACAGCTTAGCTTCATATTAAACCACGACGACTCCGATGACACTGCCTACTATTCTCCCACATAATCCTTTTCGCCCTCTGTGCCGGACTTTCATTTCTGGGGTCCGCATGACTCGTACGCAAAGCATATAACGACATACCTTTTTGAGGCCATCATCGAATCGATCTCAGGTTTTCCCCGAAGCAGGTGGTTGAGGCGTGTTCATATAAGTATCCACATCTTCACAGCATCCCTCAAACTCCCCTAAAAGCAGCTCTATAATGGTGGGCAATGCCAGCATAATTAGCAGCAAGGCAACCCAATTCCGGTAGGCTATCCTTTGACAGATGATGAATGAGCTCATACCTATGCACTCGTGCAGAGAATATATCAACGACATGAAGCCAGTGTAAGGACTACCGTTTCTCTTTGACATTATCTGTCTGACTAGTCTCTGCAGGCAAAATCCCCCTTTCATTCTCGCAGTCGTCATCGGAATCAACAAATACACTGGCGGCGCTGATTACACCGACCTCACCGGAGCGGTCGACGATGCCAACTCCTTCGAACACTTCCTGACGAGCCGCCTACAAGTGCCGAAGAAAAACATACGTAGCTTGCGCAACGAGCAGGCGTGCCGGGATGGAATCATGAATACTTTCTTCTTCCTCCGCGACACCGATATCGCGCCGCGGACCGAGTGCGAGATTATCATCTACTACGCAGGCCACGGTGCACAGGAGGAGACCCCGGAGGAATGGAAGGATTGGTATACCCCAACTGGGCGGATAGAAATGCTGTGCCCGAGCGACATCGGCGCTCGAAAAACGTTCGCAAGGAAGGGAGCGTGCGTAGAGGAAGTTGTACCGGGTATCCCGGACCGAACGATATCTGCCCTCTTGAATCAGATATCAGAAAAGAAAGGAAATCACATCGTACGTGGTCCCTTTTGTGTATATATTTTCTGATGAATTTAACCGCGTGTGTAGACCGTCATATTGGACTGCTGCAGCTCAGCAGGCATGAGCCGCGGGGCAAAGGAACCCAAGCTTATCCCGCGACAAATCTATAACGCTCCCCCGATCAACAGCTCCATCGATAAGAAATATCTGCAGATGAATACTCCAGGCGAAAGCAGTGTGCCAATGGAGCACTCCAGAAGGTTTCGTGCGTCACACGTCCTTCTAGCCGCGTGTGGGCGTGAGCAGCTAGCCTGGGAGGATCCCACGACAAAGTCTGGCATCTTCACCGATCACCTCTTGAAAATTCTCGCGGGGGATGATCTAGAGACTCTCACGTACCGGTCGCTTATGGACAAGCTGAGCATGCCAAAGAAGTAAGTTGCCATAATTCATATCACAACGGGCACGCGTTTAATTAATTCTACAGGCAGACCCCACATTGCGAAGGCGAAGGTGTGAATCAACTGCTCTTTGGAAACAGAGAGAATGGCGGCGATACTGCATTCATTTACGGTCGACGACTCAAGGACTCCCCTCCTACCATCCAAGCCGGCGCGGCGCAGGGTATAACACCTGGGTCTCGTTTTTCAGTGCACAAGAACTCTATGAAGGACACAAGTTTCCGCCCGAATCCATGCCTCGGATATGCTACGGCCGTGACAGTCACCAACTTCTCCACCACACTAATTCCCTCGCATCAAACGCGTTTCCCCCCACGTTTCTACTGTAAACTTATCGACTCCCCATCTCAGACAATCTCTGTGTACTCCACGCACAAAACGTGGCTCTTATCAACGTTCCCTTCTGAAGATTGGCATACTAAGTCGGTCACGATTGTCGACGACCCTGCGAAATGCGATTTCGAACTTGTCATTGACGATGGAATGGTTTACTTTGAGAGGCATAACGATCCGACCGTCATCCGATATATAAACTCTCGCATACCACGCGGCATTCCCGTCGACGAAATTGATACGCTGCACAATGTAGCGAAAGCCGCATGCCACTTTAAGTACCACCTGACGCGATCAGCGCCAGACAACATCGACGACGTCCACATGGAACTGCAAAATTTGCGCTACGAAGGCTCTGAAGGCTTTTTCGAGCCCGTCTTCAAGCCCGTGGGCGAGAATCTCCTATCCGGAGAGCCTGCGATTATTGCTGTGGATGATGAGCAGGACTTTGGCATCACAATCATCAATGACTCGGACGATGTGCTCTACCCGTATCTGTACTACTTCGACCCCAACGACTTCTCGATCAGTGAGTCTGTGCTTCCTTGTCCTGTGTGAAGCTGCTGACTAACTTTTTGCAGTGGAACATTATGCTCCGCCTCTTGGTGCGGGTAATGGCCGGCTGACGACGATGACCGAAGTCGAACTGCCCTCATTCGCGCAGCTCACCGAACCCCCCGCAGACGGTTCCGACGCCACCGCCGTGCCGGTTTCTGTCCTTGAGTCGATTGCGTCCCATCGCGTCAAGATAGGGCTAGATGCCGCACTGCCCGCGCACTCACGGCTTGGCGTAGGGTATGGGAATAGCGGCACGAATCCTATGCGCTTCTCCATTCCGGAAGGGCAGAACCAGGACGTCGGGTTCTTCCGTTTGTTCTTGTCGACGACCCCGAGCAGTTTCCAGAGCATTGAGCAACTGTCGCCGTTCGAAGGGCGGCGCGGTGCGCAGCCGGTACGTGCAGAGGGTATGGTGACGGAGCGGTGGACGGCGAAGACGGCGACAGTGGTCCAGATACCGCGATCTGGGTAGGCGGGAAAGTATGCGGCGCCAGCTATCTATGTTCTATTCATAGGTGGTACATGTATCATCGAGTTCCATAGTCTTGGAAACCCAGCTCAGGTTTCCGAGACTACGAGTTCCAGAAAACGCATGGTAGTATTTTGTGTGCACTACATAGAGCACTTGTAGAGCACTTCATCTTGTAATTTAGCTGCCCAATAATGTATTAGATTTCCTCGTGCATATTTGTATTTCTTAATTTACTTTCACTGTTAAGCGCATTGATTGAGCATAGCATATGAAATGTTGAAGGTAAAATTGATATAGAATTGAACTAAAAGACGCGTACATAAATATGTATGGCAATTGACGCACTCGGCGTAGTGACTATGGGCCAGCGAGCGGATATTGAATTCTGACGAAATCAGTTGATCGTAGGAAAAATAAATCACTGCATTGCTTATGGCGTCGTCATCATCCACCATTGAGATCCAGCTAATACCTAAACCTGGCTTTTGTATCAAGACCGCGACATTAGCTGGGGCTATAATTCCTGCAACCGTCAAAGAGACAACCGCACCGAGAAGTACACCCGTTCCTGAGGGCGTCAAGGTTTTTGTGAACATCGCATGGGACACGAACGTACCGCCATCACCACAAGGCAGTGAAGAGGCTATACTTCGTGCAATTCATGGAGAGGAAGTGGAGGATACTGATGCTGCTGGGCTCTACATACCTGCCATCGTGTCGAGTCTAAGAGAGGAAAAGGATAAAGGTATGTTCCCATCCCGTCTCGTCCAACATCTTCCGACGTGCACTGTGATGAACGGTTTGCGTAGCGGGGAATCCATCATTAGTCTTTGACTGTATCTATAATACTACCCTCAAAGCACGTCTTTTCAGCGATCCTGAGGTTAAGAATTTTCTTGTAGGTGCGTCCTTGGCTTTCGGGTGTACATGTAGTGGCTGCGCTAATTGCCGCGGAATATAGAACTTAGTCTTCAACGAATAGAATCCAAAACCGGCCTAATACTCTCGCGCGAAGTGAAGACACCCAACATCTCCAGTAAGGGGAAACTGTTCCCCCGAACTGCACAAGTCCCCGCCGCGTTGCTTTTGGAGACACCTCTGGCTGCGACATCGCCTACCGAAATGTTACCCGTGTCTGCGTCCTCACCTGTGCCAAAACAAGCTATAGAGACGCACACCGTGACGAGTGGTGAAATATGCCTCGATGACCAGTCGGCTAAGGGTACAAAAGCACATCCTCCTACCGAAATGAAGACATCGTTGCTTCCCTTGGACTGGACCTGGTCGAAAGATGCAGGGGGTCACCTGGTCGTTGAAGTAAACGTTGCTGATATTGTAAGATTCCCTTGCAGAAGTCATGGTGTGCAAAACTGATATTAATAACTAGACCTCTTCCTTGATACAATCATCCACCCTTGATGTCGAATCTCGCAGACTTGAATTCCTCGTTCCTGGCAGAGGCTCCCTGAATATCGATTTGGACCTTTCTGACGCGGAGATTTCATCACGCATTAAATTGCGATCAACAGCAAAACCGGTCAAAGAACACATTGAGTCGTGGGTGGAGGGCGAGACAATGCGCCAGCTTCAGTTGAAGCGTGAACGAGACTTCAAAGTAGAGGAGGCTGATGCCAAGTGGATTGCTGGGACGCGGTCGATAATAATGTACCTTTAGAAGGTAACCCAGTCTTGCGTCGACTGATGGCGACATCTGTCCCGTCTGTTTTTTCATGGTCTACGTTGGGTTTACGACTCAATTGAGGGTTTGCTCCCATTCATGTAACTGTTCGTGTACATGGTTGTAGCTGACTTACAGGTGAACAGTCGTCAGTTTTTCATTACACCCTGCATGATGTGCTTAATTTTTTCTGATTTTCCAGTTCTGAAGCATCCCGTGGCACGTTGCGGACACGAGCCTGTTGCTAAATTTGAAGTGGGGAAGAAAGGGGAAATAAGCCCGACACAGCCTCGATTCTCAAAGCTGTTGTACAGCCCCACGATCGCCACTGTGATATATGACGATACACTCCCACAAAATACCACTCTGTTTCTCCGCAGTTCCCCATATCACTATCTCTACAAAGTGTGGCCCACTTGTCATCGCAAGGCGTCAGTGAGAATTATGCCACCCAAAAAGTATGTGATAACCGCTGGATGAGAGGGGAAGATAACTAAGTTAGTCTCGCTGCAGGGGTCTCCAGAAATTGCTCAGTAACATCAGCTCTCGAGTGGGGCAGAAGTCAAAACTTAAAGCGGATGTCAGCGAGCCAGAGGAACCATGGATCAGCATCACTCCAATTTTTTTGCCTTCACAAGGCAGTCCGAACGAACCAGTGCCCGCCGATTACTGGGACCCAGCCGTGAATATGGGGAATGGAAGCGTAATAGCCAGCGATTCGTCTTCCTCCAGCTACGGAGAACCCGATACGCACTACCCGCGGTCTTCTTTCAACTCGCCTGTGTCGGCCTACAGCCCAGACGAACGCCATACAGGCTCTGCAAGAGAGTCCGTAAACCCAAACCCGTACTATCTGGGAATTTCAGAGCAAAGTAAGGCTCCACTTCCCAATTTCAATCGAGGAAATTGTTCTTATGCATCTTCAAAGACCAGGAAAATACAGTTCCACTCGTTTATAGAGCTTCTTCGATTGCCAGACATTCGGGGACTCTAAATTCCAGGGCCATCGACTCTAACCCAGCTCACGGGCGGGTACCCAATACCTCAAGGTGTTTGCAACGTCCTATCCCTTTATCCCTATGTTAAACTATTTTTATAGGTCTCCCGGGCCCAGTGCTATACCGCAAGGTCGTTTTGAGCAGATTCCCAAGAATAGATTGCGCCAACCCAGTACCTCCACAGATCCATTAATATTGCTACAAAGTAAGTTGAATGTTCAATCTGAAACTTAGAAGATACGAAGATGACTAAATACTAAGGGCGTTACTACAGGTTATGACTATGATTCAAGGAGCGATAGCCCCGGGGCTCTCTACTCTCAAGTCGAGCGACTGCATCAAAGAAGCCACCCAGCTCACGGAAAAGTCAAATCGGATGACTTCCGCGATCATGATCAGACGAAGCAGCTGCATCATGCACATGGTCGACACCACTCCAGCCGACCAATCTCCCCTCAAAAAACACAGCCCCATGCCCACACTGGGATGAGCGCTTATGCCCACGGCTCCTCTTCGTTGACGGTCCAGGGTGTTCAGAGCCCCGAGAACAGCTCTGTCGACGACTACTACCAACATTCGGGGTCACCAGAGAAACAATATCAATGGGCACCACAGAGCGTTGATATCTCTCAAGGAATATATTCGGCAGACATTTTTGGCTACCCTCCCCATCGACCTTCTCCGCCAAGTGCGGGCCACAATCTTCACGGCGAATATACTCAACCCGACCCTCAATTTTCCGTGGGCTCTAGCTCTCCACTTTTGCTTGGTATTCCTGCACGAGAACAGCGACAGAGCCGACGACGGGAAGGCCCAAGCCGATCGATTTCTCAAGAAAATGACTATTCTCATCTTTTCCGCCCAGGGAATCTTCCAGCAAGTGCACCAGCTGTGATTAGAAACTTTTCGGCTCCGGTTACACTGCCGTCTGAGAGCGCCGCACGCGAATGGAGGGAGAATGAGGGGGAGCAAGGAGTGGGGGGTACAGGGGGGCTGAGGAGCGCACCTATTGGACGATATGAGGCGTACCGTGCAGCTATCGAAGAGGCAGAGTTGCAGAAAGCTACGGTATCCTCTCCACACAGTAGACCTGGTCACTCTCAGCCTTCCAGTTCTGTACTACCTGGCTTTCATCGCGGTTATCGTTGTTAGGACTAGCTTTTATAGACTCAAAACGTGGACTCGTGTAGCATTAATCGTTTATGTCGACGCAAAGCTGACTGGTCAGATTTATTTCGATGTAGCACAAAAATTGAAACAATGATTGTAAAACTGTTCAGTGAACGATCGAGATCTGTTACTGATAATTGGCCATCTATAGATTTAATTCTGAGGTACCTCTTGCAGGACCACCCTCTCCCCGAGAACCTCGTGGTTTGTAGATTCTCGCGTTTTCTCTTTGCGTCGGCCTCCGCGCCGACGCCGGGCGGGAGCCGCGATGCTCACCGTGACCTTTGGGGCAGGGGTCCAAAAACTCAGAGCAGACAGCGCGCGGTAGATCTGCGTTGGAGACTTGCCGTCGAGTGGAGCCGGTTCAGTTGGAGTATTTTCATTCTTCTTGAAAGCAGTACTCGCGTTCGCAAGAGCGCTGATGCTTTTTGTAGGGGCAATGTTCTCGGATATTGACGCGAATCGGGAGCACTGGCTCGGCGCTGCAATGGAATCGTCTGGAACTTTTTTGTCCAGACCTTTAGTTGAAGGACGAAGGATTATAGACTGACACCGATGTAAGTTCAGGCCCAAGACAGATTGAATGGGGTTTATAAATTAGACATACTTTATTCTTAGGAGTGTTGTCTTCGTCACCTCTCAAAAATTTAGCGAAGCTCATGCGCGAGCAGCTGGACGATGCAGCGGCGCTCCCGGGCTGGATACAAGTACCACTAAAAGGGCGTCGCGGAGAAAGCGATAACGCAAGAGGCGAGAGTCCGGGAGGTAAGAATGGGTCATCGCTCCCGATGGATTCGGCGCTGGTCGTAGATGACACGGTTTGAGTGGGGTTATCAAGTGCAAAGCGCTGTGTAGTTTGGGACGATCAACTAATGGACTAGAAAAATGGTTATAAAATAAATAAAAATACCCTGAAAAATTCGCGGCTGTTGTCGGCAGTGCGCTGCGCCTCGAAGATATTCGCAAGGGTGCTGTCAATGTCATCGTCTTTTGTGTCGCCATTCTCCGACCCGGAGGTAGAGAAGTCCCAGTAGTCAGGACTGTTTTCAAACATTTCGTTGTCTTCAGATTTACGCTTTGGTGTCTACAGAGATAACGTTAGTAAAATCGTTCATTTACCAAAACACCTATTCAAACCCCAATCAATCTTCGCCCTTGAGGCGTGGCTACTCCCCCCCACCTCCCTACCTTTTCTTGCCCCTCAGCGGGCCTACCTGCTAGATCGCCTCCCCGAGCATGCGCCTGGCCATCGATCGACACATTAGGCGACGCCGATCCTTTTTTCGTCTTTGCGCGTTTCTCTTTGCGTCCAGACTGTACCGTCCGCAGTACGCGGCGTCCGTCAGGCGTAATCACTTCCTCGAAGTGGAAGCTATGCCCAATGAGAACGGTCATCGTCGTGGTGAGTATTCGCTTGGCAATAACAAACAAGACCGTGTAGAAGCACCGGCGCACGTAGTGCACGGCGGTGGTGCAGGTGTTCCACAGCATCATGCGCGGGCGCTTAGGCGGTGCGCGTTACGGTATTGTCGGCCAGAAGTATTTGAATTGGGTAATGAGTCTGTATTGGTGGTGGTACAAAATTGAAAGAGTGAAATGCCGGCCAAAGGATATATCGCAGTCCAGGATATACGGGGTGTGATTTGAGGCAACGTCAGGCGATGGGGGTTTAAATAGAATTCAGTGCGGCACCTACGCGAGCGTGGTGAAAGTCAGGTCAGCCTCCTGATATTGAAGCTCACAGGGTGGGCTCGATCGCAATCTGCAAAAAGGAGGGTGTCAGCCGTTCCACCTGTATGACCATCTGTCGACTATCAGAGGTAGAGATCTGAGTCGGTCTCGCTATGACTGAGAGCTTGGAAAGTCTAATCGAGCACAGAAGTAACTCACAGGTCTCTCGAAAAGTAGAATCGTGACAGAGCAGCGCGGACATTGCACTGGCGAGGGGGAAATAGCATCCGTCATTGACATGAGAACTCGGATAATGACAGCGTGAAAATGCAAGTAGGAGTGGAAGCATGCCAGTACATAACCAAGATATAATGAAAGGGGCCAGAGCAAGGATGAAGCATAGACGAAGTGCAGGTGAAGTCGGTACCGTACACGCGGAAAGACCTAGCTCGAGCCCAACGTCCGCGGCGTGAAGAGCGCCACTATTGCCCCGTTGCGGGCACCGTCCTCCTTCACGCTGAGCCAGCGACCCAGCCGGTGCTCCTGCCCCAGTCCGGCGATGAGCAGGAAGGGGCTAGCAGCGAGCGCTTTGGCCTGATGTGGTTGCGTCTCTGCCGGCACTTCTGTCTGGGTATTAGTCTCTTCCATGGGTACGTCGCTCGTGGCTGGCCAGGTGATGGAGTCACGGAAGCCCTTCGGTACGGGGAGGAGCTGGATTGAGTTGACCACCCCTGGCGCGGAGACCTTGCCCACTAGGCTGAACGATTTTAGCTTCGAGTCGAGCTTCCATATCCGCACATCGCCCTCCCAAGAGCCTGTCAAGCCAGGTTAGCGTCAGTGCAGATCGGCCGAGAAATCCAGATAACATACCAGACACGAATAGGTCTGAATAGCGGAGAGTTGCGAGTGCTGTCACCCAACGCGGGGTCCGGATGACACCCTCGGACTCAGAGAGCGCTTCGTTGAATCCGTGAGCGAGAGCTTGAGTAAATATTGGCTTTTTCTTGGTCGTTGTCCATAGGCATATTGATCTGATTGATATTGATTAGCTGGAAAAATTGGATTGAACGGAAAAAATACTAACCCACTGTCTCCGCCGCTAACGAATGTCGTCTCGTCGATCATGGCCACGGACTCGATGCTGCCTTCCACGAATCGCCCCTCCCCCTTTCCCTTCCCCTTTCCCTTTTTGTCCACTTGACCATCTCCCATGTCATCATCATCACCATCCTCATCATCCCCTCTCAGCCCGCCTTCCAGTACCTCCCGCACACGACTTCGACCTCCACCGCGAAACACGAGTTGTGTCTCGTCGACGATCTTCCAGTACCGCACGGTCTTGTCACGCCCTCCGACACTAACACACGTGTCGGCACGCAGCGCGTCGAGCGCCAGCACATGGTCCTGGTGCCCAAACAGCGTTTCGACGTAGCCCATCACGCTCGGTGAGAGATCATACACCTTCACCGTGCGATCGAAAGACGCAGTGTACAGCTGCGCGGTGCCCTTGCGGAATGCGAGGCTCTGCCAACAGCATCAGTGATGGTAATTTAGATGATACGGCCTACACGTACTGCGATCGCGTCCTTGTGGCCTAGGTGGCCGGCGAATGTGCGCACCCACACGCCACGCTCGACGTTCCATACGCACAGCCGGCGGTCGCGCCCCGCACTCGCGAGCAGCGTGCCGTCGCCGCTCAGCGCAAGACCGAGAACCTCGTCCGTGTGCCCCGGGACGCTCTCATCGGGTGCTTTTCCCTTGCCCTTCGCTTTGCCCTTGTTCTTGGAGGCCTCAGGGTCGGGCGGCGGGCGCGCCTTGAAGAGTGTTGTCACCCTACGGCCTGTGCGCAGGTCCCACTTGATGATGTGGCCCTCCTTGCCTGCAGTGAAGAGGTGTGCGCCAGACTCGGTTGCGACAGCGCTGGTCACGGAAAAGCGGTGCCCGCGCGTCTGCAGAATGGCTGCTGGAGCATGCGCAAAGTCAAACTAGAAGGTTGGTTAGTATGCGAATATTTACAGAGCGTTGCAACGTACGGAGTCGGCGATGAAGAGGTGGACTTTGCCCGAGTGCTCGAGAACATCTTGCTTTAGCCGCGCAGATATAAGCTCTTTGTCGATCTCCGCCGCGTCGAACTCGCCATCCGCTGCAGACACCGTGTTCGGAGTAGTTCTCTGAATGAAGTTCAAATATGCTACGCACCTAGCCCAACTTTCACGCTCTCGAGATAGAGCTGTGCGAGCCTCAGGCGCTTCTCAGCAGGCGTCTCGTTCTCATCCTCCTCGCCGCTGTCTACCTCCACCTCGTCTGCGCGCAGGTCCATGTCGTCAATGTTTCCATCGTCGTCGGTCTGGTCGCTTAGCTCCTCGTCGCGGTCCCGCTTCCCCGTGCCCTTGCCCTTGTCAGGGATCGTGCCCTTGCCGTGTTTTCTTGCATTGGCGTCGCGGGTGGGTGGCCGCGCAAATTTTTTCGGTGCCCCACTCGAAGTAGAGTCAGTGCGCTTGCGCTTTTTTTGTTTTGGGGCGGAGAAGAAGGCGTCAGGCATAGAAAAGACGTGTTTCGCAGCTCGACGTAACAGACGATGAGCTCAACAATTTTTTGGACTTTTTGTTTGGTGCTGCTTGTTCTACGGGCCGGCAACCGGTCTCTGTCACAACCATGCAAACATTTTGTTGATATTTTGCTTCTTACCTTTTCTTCCTGATTTCCTAAGGCAAGTCCGACAGTACTGTTGATGATAAGGTCTATTAACTTTCATTTGATCCAAGAAGAAGATTAAACAAAAGTCAATCCAACGATTGGACGGTGAGCCCTTGGATTCTGTTGGAAATTTGGAGTACGTACTTAGACCGATAACCGTTCTCTCGATGAGCAAAGCTCGAGCATTATTCATACTCAGGTCGGCATCCGCCCTAGAGTATACGTTTGCAAGCATTCTCCAATCCAGTTTCCAGGACACTCTATCACTCAGAACTTCAAAACTATATGGCTAATGTGATTCGCGCCGCTAAATCTAGCGGTGACTGGACCAGCAACGAGCTTATTGCGTACAACATCATCGTCACATCTAGCTCGCCACGCGATTTCTTTTCTGCGCCAGACCTGTCGCTCGACCAGATAGACCCTGACATTCTCACCTCTCCTGCCGGTTCCACCGATCCCAACATATCCGACTTTGCTGCTCAATACCTTCGTTATCTCGATCTCGCCTCCAGGCCCATTGGGGAGAATTTCATCAACGATTTCGCTGCAGAGACGCTAAAGCTCCTTGGCTATAACGAACGAGGCACGACTGTATCCACACGTTACACGATTCCTCTCACCATCTGCGGTGACAATAATTGCACTGCTCAAGCGGATGTGTGCCTCATACCTCGCCCGACTTTCATTCTTCTCGTTCTCGTCGTGGAGAAGATCCTCAGCAATAGCATCAATTCAAAAGCCCAAGTAATAGCAGAGGCTATAGCTGCGTTCCAATTCAACAACAGAAAACGCGAAGGACTCGGCCTCGACCCCCTTGACACCATGACTATTCCTGCGATAACCATGACCGGCACTCGGCCTACCTTTTTTCTTGTCCCTGTCACTGTGGGTCTGAGCAATGCCGTCATTACTGGTCAATATCCTGCTATTCAAACTCAGGTCCTGCGATGTTCCACCGCTCTGGCCCCTGCACGACGTGCTGGGATGGAGGATACAGAGTACAGACAGCTTGCATTGAAGCATTTTCTTGCCTTCAAAATGCTTGCGAAAAGTCATTGGGAGCGTATTCTCGAGGGCGTTTAGTTTTCTCAATTCGCCACTCAAGGTCAGACACCGCAATCAGAAACGTGTAGCGCCAGAACCTATGACTATAATGAAGAGTCATCTACATGCACACACGCGCACATTGCGTAAACAATTCTAGGATTAGTAACCAAGAATCAAGCTCCATAGAAAAATATTCTTCCATTTTTGCGCAGCAAAGCGTGTACGCGCTGCATGCGATGCAAACTCGATATTTGGGCTTCTGTTATGACTTGTTATACGGAACAAATTCAAAGGTCCAACTCGGTGCTATTCCTTAGCAGAATGTAGCTCATTTCCCCGCATTTCCCCACCAATTCAGATGTGCCTGGGATTCCAGGCAATAGTATTATATTGACAGATTATACGGCCAGTCTAGATTTCGTCTAGGTGCAGCGGTCGCCCTTGTGACCTCTAAACTCCAAACCTCCAGTGCTGTCGACGTACTACAGGTATCCGCATACGCCCGCCCGCACACATTCGTGACAATCGCGCTCCTGCGGGGGGATAATCATCTAAGTCCGCAGATTCCGCCAGCTGCGGCATCGCTCTTGAGCGCATATTTATATCTGCGTCTGCCTCGTCGCAACTTCGTTTTATGTATGTAAACGCACCTCACCGCCGGCCGAATACGTCACTGACAACAGAATCCTTCGAGGCAGGCATTAATAAAACCCGGCCATTAGCTTCGTCTGCACGAGGACGTACACTCTCCGACGAGGCGTTCATGTAAAAATTCGCACTGGGAGATCGCCGTCTCCAGCCGAAGTCAACCCCAAGCGCGCTTGCTGCGTTCCATGGTCGAAGCCTCGACTCCTTCGGTGTTCATCAGCTCAGGTTCATAGGTCGCGGTGGGTCCAGGCTACACTGCACCTGTCAGCGGGCTACCTGCAGGCTGCAGTAATCACGAGGGTAAAAGTTTCATGTTAGGACAACTCGGCCTACTAACTCTCCTGATACTGCGCCGACGAAACCGAGGGTTGTAGATGGGTTTTTGTTCGTCTATCTTTGGTGACTCCTCACTGGCTTTTTGCTCGATTTCTAGCGGGGTTGGAGCGAGGCTCATTATTAAATTTCATGAGCATTACAGTAAAATACTTTGCTCCACAACAAATTCAATTTATCGAGGTTCTTTACATGGTAATCGATGCAATTTTAATTTTTCAGGAGTACATGGCTGCCTTGCTCACTTACGATTGTCCAAAAGGATTGCTGGCATGCTGTGCCACAAAATTGTACTGTTATTTATAGAAAGAGGTGAAACACCCGCCCCGCCTCGCGGAGTCCGTTCCGAGCTTCGGCTTCCCCACCTCGCGGATTTAATCTGCTCATCGTGATTACCTGCAGCCAGATTCATGGTTCTGCCAGCACCAATGCGCGATTATTTACGTTCAGCCAAAATGCCGCTGCTCAGTATTGCGAGATGACGGCCACAGGGACCACGTATAAGGCGCATCGGACGTGTGGACCGATGAATTCCGAATGCGGGGAAAGGTGGGGAAGGTGGAAAATGCCGGCGTCAAATCTGAAATTTGTGCTGCAGTGCGCTGTACACCTTGCCCTCACCTCTCGTCCAACTCCTGCCTGCCCGCAGCGTCAAAGGTCTCACAGAGCACATCCCTGGGTCCATTGACTGTTAGGTTCTTTCCAGAAGCTCAACGAAGCGGGACGTCGGTGTCCAGAAATAAACCCATTTGCACGTGTGGTAGAAAAATGACCTTTCCCGGTCCAGTTGCGGCGCACTGTGCGGCTTGGCTACGAAAATCGACAACTACCCCGAATTCCCCTTTCTTCCGCCTACAATCCACCCAATCCACTATGAGCACCGCTCTCCGAAACATAAATCCCACTTTCCACAGTGTTCAGTACGCTGTGCGCGGCGAGCTCGCCATCAAGGCAGAGAAGCTGCGCGACGACCTCAAGCAGCCCGACCATGGACATCCGTTCGACAAGGTCATCAATTCCAACATCGGGAATCCACAACAGAAGGGATTGGACCAGGCTCCCATCACCTTCACTCGCCAGGTATGCAGTTTGCTTCGTGGTATATTTCAACATGACTCATTGCCAATTAGGTGGCTGCGCTGATGGAATGGCCGGAGCTGGCGACACTGGCGCCGTCAGGACTGTTCCCAGAAGACGTCCTCGCCCGGGCGAAAGAGCTCACCGCCGAGATTGGCTCCGTCGGCGCCTACTCGCACAGCCAGGGAGTGCCGTTCATCCGCAAGAGCGTCGCCAACTTCATTGCAGGTGCGCCGCGTGCCGCGCGTTCGCTTGTGCATATCTAATCTACCATCTTATAGAGCGCGACGGCTATCCAGCGGACCCCGACATGATCTTCCTTACCGGCGGCGCGTCCGCCGGCGTCTCCCTGCTCATTAGCATGCTCATCTCGTCACCGTCGTCTGGCATCCTCATCCCTATCCCCCAATACCCCCTGTACACCGCGGCGCTCGCCCAGCACCAGGGCCAGGCCATCGAATACCACCTTGACGAGACGAATGACTGGTCGACTAATGTCTCTGCTATTGAGGAATCCATCGCTGACGCCAAGGCCAAGGGCATTGAGCCCAAGGCTCTGGTAATCATCAACCCCGGCAATCCCACCGGCGCGCTGCTTGACGAGAAGACGCAGGAGGAAATTGTTCACCTGTGCGAGAAGCACCACCTCGTGCTGCTTGCGGATGAAGTCTACCAAGCAAATCTGCATCGGCCCACTACGCACCCGTTCACCTCGTTTAAGAAGATCGTCTCCGCGCGGCAGTCGCACGTCCCGCTCGTCTCCTTCCACTCCATCTCAAAGGGCGTCTCCGGCGAGTGCGGGCGGCGCGGCGGCTATTTCGAGCTCACGAACTTCCCGTCCGAGCTCGTCGCGCTCATCTACAAGATGGTCTCTGTTTCGCTGTGCCCGCCGCTCGCGGGGCAGATCGGCGTCGACAGCATGGTGCGCCCGCCGTGCCCCGGCGACGCGTCGTACCCCCTCTGGAAGAAGGAGACGGACGCGATCCACGCCGCGCTCGCCGCGCGCACGGCGACGATGGCCGGCCGCCTGAACGCGCTCTCCGGCGTGAGCGTCGTCACGTCACCTGGCGCGCTGTACCTGTACCCGCGCATCCGCTTGAGCGACGCGGCGATTGCTGCTGCCGAGGCGGCGGGCAAGGAGCCGGACGCGTTTTATGCGCTCGCGTTACTTGCGGACACGGGCATTTGCGTCGTCCCCGGGAGCGGCTTTGGCCAGCGCGAGGGTGAGTGGCACTACCGCTTGACGTGTCTCTGCCCCGGGGTAGATGAGTACGTGCAGAAGCTGGAGAAGTTCCACATTAAGTGGGTAGAGAAATACGGCGCGGCGGCAGACGAGTAGGGTACATCTGCTGAGATTTAGAAATGATTTGTAGGTTTATAGGAGTCGATTGTATTTGTGCTTTATCTTTGCCGATTTTATCATATCCTACCTCTTGTACCACCGGAACAGTCTAGAAAAATAAATTTCAGCACTAGACATTATTCCTTGAAGTTTTTCCTGGAAGTGTTTGTAAATTGGCTGCGAGACCCTATTTGGATTACTAAAATAAGGAGAAGAGAAAGTGTTGTTCCTATCTTTTCAACTGCGAATAAGATCAGTGTTGTTGCTGTTGGAATCCCACACATTATATTCTCGCAACTGCTCCTATGCTTTTGGTCAAGTGCGGAGGGCTAGATAGAGCACCAAACGAAAAGCAGTAGATGATTTTGCTATGGGATACGTACACATCATGGCGCAAGGTAATCAAGAGGTCATATAATGACTTTTCGCTGCCATAGCTAAATTTAGATTCGTTTGGGGGCGCCTAAATGGTGGAGGAAGAAATGGGGACTCTGTGGCATCTTATCGCCCCTTACAGCGTAGAGTTTCTTTATCCCTTAATTTGAGTGCTCGATGAATTAAAAAGCAAGATTGTCAGGGCGTTCTATCATTAAAAAATCATCTAATTTTGTTCCTCACTATCAGCGCCGATCAGCTACTGCCTCCAGAAGCACGATACACTAATTTTTTTACCATATATCTTCTCGTTCTCTATTTAAAAAGTGGTTATGAATTAAATATATTGCCCTCTGTTTATATTTAAGGCTCGATGAGGTATGTTATCTTCTGCTTGCATAAGAAAAAGCTTTAAGTTATATGTTCGCGCTTTGCCATGAGGTCAAGGACCGAGCTTCAAGTTTCAAGCTTCGCTTTACATTTGCGTATATTTTGATTAACATTGAAGTGATCATCATTTTAAAGTAATGTCATGATAATACCTGCAACTGATGATGCGCTACTTCTCTAGAGGTGAAGCAAGTATTGATGTATCGTTCATAAGTGCCAATGTCATTGAAGTGCGAAGAACAAACGGCGCGAGGTGCTCTGGAAAGCATCTTGCTCAGTTTCTACAAGAATGCCAACCCCCCTTTCGCACTTCCCATATAATTTTCATCTATTTCTCGTAGCACTCATACTCCGCAGCTATGCATACACCTGGTCGTTCCAGGACGCTCCGAGTCAATGCGGACAGCTGTCCGTCGCTATTGCTGGCAATGACGGCACGCCACCTTTTCACACCCTCATCGCTCCCTTTGGTCCTAGCGCTCTTTCCAATGGTGTAGAGACCCGTGGTGTATTAGAATTTTCATTCGCAGAAAACCAGCGCGAAGTCCAATTCCAACTCACGTACCCGGCGGGCTCTCAATTCGTGGCTGTGGTGTGTATTCCTTGATAGTATTCCTATACAGCCGCTGCGGACTAATCTAATAAAGCAGGTAAGCGATGCCTCGAGCTTTGCGTCCGGAGGGACCAGTGCCGCCACGGTGGTAGCAAATTCAACTGACAGCTCTTGCTTCGACGCAACATCCGCCGCCTACTTCAACTTCGTGTTCAACATATCGCCAACTTTAAATCAGATAATGCAATGCAAAAACACACGAATATGGTGGGATGCAAAAATGGTAGAAGGGTACGTATAGCGACATACTTCTTTTTTTTTGTGTAACACATCTTCCTCTCCCTTAGTACACCGAGATTTTTAGGGATAATCCCAGGCGGGCAATCGTATGCCATTCCGCAAGGCTCAATTACCACGGAGCCCAAGGGGAATACGGGAACGGGATTCTCGTGGACGCCATCTTTGCGTGCTGGAACAACATTCCTTCTCATGGGTGGTGACGCGCGGGGCAGCGGCACAGGCGAGGTAGTTTCATATCTCATCGCCCTTGGAGGCAATACCATCAGATGCTTGTCGAATCATAGCCCCAGCTCTACTTTAGGAAGCCCTGCGGGAGCGGTTTTTCCAACATCAGCGTGGGTGTGATATAATGATTTCTGTTATTCCGTGTGCTGACATAGATAATATCTGCTCGACAGAAGCAGCGCTAGTGCAACAGTCGGAGTCAGCGGTGGGGGCCTACCGTCTGAGACTGTACGTGCGATAGCCGGTGGTGCTGGCGGTGTCGCAGCCCTGCTCGGACTGGTCCTCGTCTTTATCATACGGCGGCGCAATCGAACGCAGGGAGGATACAGAGGGCGCCGTGGTGACTTCCTCGACGAGGGCGATTCGGTCCATGCCATGTACCCCACAGGCGCCAGACGGTCGATCCGGCAGGCGAACGAGTACAGACCCAGACCGTTTGCGCTGGAGAATCTAGGACCATATGCAAGTGCGCCGCCTCAGAAGATGTACGAGTCTTTCGGTGGCTCTTTTTCAACACAGACTCTGCAGAGCGCGGGGACAAGCAGCGGGAGGGGGTCACAAACGACCAATTATATTCCTCAAAACGACGGTCTGCCGAGCATCTCAGTGCAGCAGGAGTCTTTACAGGAGCTGGAAGCGGCGATAGATATGCCGCCGGCGTACGCTGTGGATGTTCAAAGAGAGAGGGTGACGATCTGAAAGACATACGGGCCTATCACAAAGAAGTTGAGTGAACAAGCTGGCCTCTGTGATCGCGTTGCTTTCGGACACGAGATTGAGAGTAGCGCTTGAAAGTGGCTTCTGGAAAATCATACCAAATGGTGCTACCGTACAACATCCCTTCGCCCAGGTCGACATGTTTGGAATTGGTAAAGACTGGACAATGTGTTTTTCCGTCATAAGCTTGTAAAAATGTGATTAAAGTTTCAGGTATGACTTTGGGGAGAGAACCAAACTTGTACAATCCATCGCGGAGAAAACGACTGTTATATTCGATGCACCTCCTGCTGCAGAATTAGGCCGTTCCATCGCAACATCTAAATATAGATTCGTTGGTGGGCGCTTAGTTATCCCAGTGCCTATCATACCTGATGGTTATTCCTAAGCTAAGTTCATGCACACAGCTAAGTCACCGCTTGTCTCGATTATTGAAGCATACCAAACAGAAATAATCAAAATTAATTGCAATAGAATAATTTACTCTATCTGTGGAAAGTCAACGGCGCATACTACCACTAAATAGGATTTTTCAATCTAATATTGTACACAGATGAACTCCGGGAGACATAACTCAGAGTGCAGTCTATACCTTTTGACTTCCGAGTGGAGGCTTTGATACATAGCCTCACGGATCAGGCAAGCGGATAGCGGCTCTGGATGGGCCACAGCCGGAGTCAAGTTCGCTAGAGAGTTACGGATCCGCGCAGGCGGCGGCAAAATCACTACATGATTCGCGAGCAATATTTCTCCATAGGTATACACATATCCAGCTGCTTGTATTTGTACCCAATTATAAGCTGTGACATTGAGCGGCGAGTCGCAAAAGGCTTTTGCGACTCTATCAGGATTATTATCACTGGCCATCCCTTTGAATGAGGATTATCAATAACTGGCGGTCCATGTCCGGGCCTCTGGTAAACCGAGCCTCGTCGAGCCTCCTCGTAGTGCTTTCCATCTCCTCAGGCATGAATACTCACTCATTGCAATGCAGGTACGAATAAATTTATTTATAGTACATCAACCTATGCAATGCTGTGCTATCTCTCATTATATCCCATATCTTTATCAATAGTATAACAACGAGAACGCAAGGCCAATAGGCACACACTGTGCGCAGTGCCTTCAAGAATGCCACCCTCGTACATCCCGTACGGTATGATCCATATCCTTCTTATAACACTCATCCTTGTCCGCGGCGCACACGCATACACGTGGTCCTTCAAGGAAGCTCCGAGTCAATGCGGGCACCTTACGGTCGCTATCGCGGGTAATGACGGTATACCGCCCTTCCACGTCCTCATCACACCTTTCGGTCCCAGCCCACTCGCCAACGTTGTCGAGACCCGCCAGATTTTAGACATTCCGTTCACTGAGAGCCAGAAAGAAGTCCAGTTCCAGCTCACGTACCCGGCGGGCTCTCAATTCGTCGCAGTGGTCAGCGATGCTTCTGGCTTTGCGTCCGGAGGAACAGGCGTCGCCACGATGGTGGCAGACTCAGACGACAGCTCCTGCTTCGACGCGGCGATCACTGCCCATTCCGACTTTGTGTTCAACACCTTCCCCAGTGTAACTCAAATTGTACAATGTCAAGCTCTGCAAATATGGTGGGATCCAACAATGGTGCAAGGGTGTGTCTTTCTGCCTGGTTCTTATTTTTTTTGTGTGTTTATTCTTTTTGGGTGGCCTCACTCTCATTCAGCACAGCGAACTTTTTGGTGATAATTCCTGGCGGGCGTTCGTATGCCATCCCGAAGGGTTCAACTACGATCGACCCCACGGGTAGAACAGGCGTGGGACTCTCGTGGACGCCATCCTTGCGCGCTGGAACGACATTCCTGCTCATGGGCGGTGATTCGCGGGGTAATGGAACCGGTGGCGTGGTGTCGTACGTCGTAGCGCCCGGAAACAACGATGGCGGCTGTTTGTCGACAAACAGCCCAAGCTCGACACCAGGAAACCCTGCGGGAGGGAGACTGACCACCCCAACGTGAGCGCCATTATCGTATCTAAGTCCGTCTGGTCGTGCACTGACGGTAGATGTATTGTTCCCCAGAGGGGCAAGCCGGGGCGGCAAGCGTCACTCGGCATCGCCGGACTACTTAAGCATGCTAGCCGGTGGCTTTGTGGGCGGCTGCGCCGTCTTACTGTTCTGGTTGCTAGTTTTTCGTAGGCTTCTCCTTCGGTTGTCTCCCGGAGTCAACCCGAGAGATTTGGAATTATGGAGAACTTCGATTTCGGAGAAGTGACTCGAAGCGCACTTCTCGAGGTCCCACGAAGTAGACAATTTCCGGGAGACTGTGTGTGTTCATTAGTATTACTTTTCCACAGTTATAATTGCTATACAGCACTGTAAATTTAGGATGAAGACTCACGCCGACCAGCGCGCAGAAATGATTGTTGCATTCAAATAACATCATGGTACAGAAGGAGCCTGTTGACATCATGCTGTTCCGATGTGCCAGCACTACATCTAAATTTAGATTAGGTTGTGGGCGCCTAATTTATCGAGCACTGTAGTCCTTCCCTGCGCTTCTACGTGGACAATTCACTTTAAAATTCTCTGTAATGTGTACATGAATGATAATTGGACGTTTAAATGTCGAATTTTCCTTGAAAATTCCTTAAATAATGAATTTCTTTGATTACTCGCTCCAGTGCTGCGACAACTCTGAAACTAATTGATTAATTACGTGCTTAAAGATTGTAACTTTATTTAAAGTTAGCTCACGACTCTTAACTACAGTTGTCTTGATCTATCCAAGCAGCAATACGACACACTGACTCTGCATGAATTACGACAATGGTATAGTGTGTGTTTGCCGTGTGTACTACAAGTGAACAGAATTTCATTGGTGACTATCCAACGAAGAAAAATGGAATACTTGAGAAAGTTTGTGATTCTAAGCCGGCGTGCTAATCATTAAAGGCAACATGGATATACAAGCGTTTCCGAATGCGGATTCGGAAGGACCACAGCCGCCAAGCCTGTCGAAGAAGTATGGATTGGCGATGAACTCACTAGCTTCACGACCGAGCTTTGCCTGTATGTACACGCAAGCTAATTATAGATGGTGTCATTGCGCGGCTTTTATTGGGCTTTTATCACTCTATATGGAACAATATTGTTGGGGGACCATGGGAAGCTCTCCTGGCCTCTCTCTAAAGGAGATTTGGAGATAGTTGGCTGCGAACATTCAGGCTTCCAGTGGGCCAAACCTCTTCGTCGTCAACGAGAATTTTCCTCCCAATTCAGATCATCCGTGAACGTGGGCGCCGCTCATCATGATTTCACTGTTTTAGGTAGACAGATGCCAAAGGCATTGGATATGCTGATACGAGCAGGTATATTTATATTCCCGAGCTATGTAATGGTCAGCTATTTCCCATTTGCGTTTCTTTAACCAATACCAACACGATAACCACGGAAAGCACAGGGCCGTACAAGCTGCGCCGGTGGCACAGGCAAGCGTCGTGCTCTGGTTCTACAAGAATGCCTCCCACACACTTCCCATACGGTATCCACTTACTTCTTATAACACTCCTCCTCCGCGGCGCATATGCATACACGTGGTCGTTCCAGGATGCGCCGAGTCAAACTCCCCAACGGTATCGAGACCCGTCAAATTCTGGACATTCCATTCTCTGGGAGCCAGAATGAGGTCCAATTCCAGCTCACGTATCCAGCGGGCTCTCAATTCGTCGCTGCGGTCAGCGATGCCTCTGGCTTCGCATCCGGAGGAACAGGCGTCGCCACGACGGTGGCGAACTCGAATGACAGCTCATGCTTCAATGCAGCATCCACCGTCCAATTTGACTTCGTGTTCAACATTTCCCCTCTTGTAAATCAGGTTGTACAGTGCAGACCTCTACGAATATGGTGGGACCCGACAACGGTGCAGGGGTGCGTCTCTCTATACGCCCCTTAACTTTTTGTACATTTAACCTTGTGCCACCTCGCTCGCATCCAGCACACCGAACTTTTTGGGGATAATTCCTGACGGGCAGTCGTATGTCATCCCGGAGCCGGAGAATTCGATCACGGTCGACCCCACGGGCAGCACGGGCACAGGGTTCTCGTGGACGCCGTCTTTACGCTCTGGAACGACGTTTCTTCTCATGGGCGGCGACGCGCGAGGAAATGGAACGGGTGGCGTAGTCTCGTATGTCATCGCACTCGGAAACAATGACGCCAGCTGTCTGTCGAATAGCAGCCCGAGCTCGACGCCAGGGATCCCTGCAGGAGCGAGTACGTCAATCCCATCGTGAGTCCCATTTTATGAAGCTGAGCTCAGAAGCTGGCTGACTTTTTAATAGAGCGCCTGGCGGAACTAGCGGAGGCGGCGGGAGCAGCGGTAACAGCGGGAACGGCGAGCACTCGACATCTTCGAATACGGCCGCGATAGCCGGTGGGGTTGCGGGTGGTTTTGTCGGCGCGCTCATCCTCGTCCTGGTCGTTGTCTACTTCCTGAGACGGCGGCATCGGCGCCGAGGGCAGTGGGTAGATCACCCTGTGGGTGTCATAGATGATGACGACGCAGGCGATCCCGAGTACCCCGCTGGCGCGATACGGCCGAACGAGCGCCTCGAGCACTACCAGCCGACGCCGCTTATGCTGGATGGCGAGCGCTATAGTCTGGGGCCGGACGCTGGCGCGTCGTCGGGCGGATATACGCCGCTGGAGACGGTGTATAATTCGTCAGCGGGCGAATCGTCGTCGGTGCGGAGCGGGGGCAAGCGCCGCGGGGGTGCGTTGGGAGCGACGCGCGTGGTGAACTATGTCCTGCATAATGATGCGGGGCCGAGCGTGCCTGGGTTGGAGCTGGAGACGATAGAGATGCCTCCTGCGTACGCGGATCTGCGGAGAGGGAATGCGGCAGAGGAAGGGCCGTCTGCCCATGCGCAGCGGCAACTGGTGGAAAAAAAAGGACATATTATTTAAAATATGATATAGTTTGGCAGTCATCGGACAATGGACATTCTTTTGGAGAGCGTGCAAAGCGAGGTTATGCGGAGGAGGGAGTGATATTGGGATGGTCCACCAGAGGCCAGTGGATGATATATGAAATTATCGGAGGAAGAATTTGGATCCGGCAATGGGAGCGTAAATACCCCCCAGTATGCATAGGACTTAGAGAGAGGAGAGGCATCATCGTCGCCGAGAAGGACTGAGACAGAAATCAGACTAACGCACAAAAAGACACTGGCGAAGAACATTGTAGGGTAAGCAAACCAAGCAAATCGGAGGTGGATAAGCGATCGCGCGACCCCGGTGTGAGCTTATGCGGGCGTGCAGATAGGTTACGTCGTGCTGGACGGTTGCGTGTTCGGGGCTGCTGCTCAGAATTCCAGGAACGGCTGCGCACGCCGTTGTCGGTCGTCTGGAAGGGCGCTGTATATGCTTAGCGCGCCAGAGATATCGGCAGTGTGTTGTGATCCAGCGGCACCAGCGTGTGTCGGGATGGCACTCAGAGGGCTGGCAGCGTCGAGCGGCGAGATAGGTGTGTCGTGCTCTGCATGTCCTCCACACGTGCTCGCTGATCCACCAACAGGCGCCTGGTCGCCTTGCGCGGGGGCAGCGCGTGCGCCGGCTGCGCCTCGAGGAAGCTGCCGGAGGGGCATCATCGTCCACGACGAGGAAGGCGTGCAGATCGAGGTCGAAACGGCCGTCGAGACCTGCGGCTACCAATGCACGTCGGTACGCCGGTGGGGACCGCGGAGCGAATAAAGGGACACGACACACCACTGGAAGCAAGGCTCTGCGGCCTTCGCACAATCATTGGCGTTCCTGATTCTTCGGCGCCATGCAAAGCATCAGAGAGCGGCATTTTGCCCAGGCTGTTCTCAACAGAAGGGCCGCCACAGCAGCGCACGTCGGGGTATGTTGCATCGTGGTGAGTACCTTGCGTATCTGCTTGCTGCTCCACGGCCAGGCCCACGGGGAATGATAGCGGTGGAGTTGTGCGACGTGGTGACCAGGGCAGGTGCGGGCGGGTTGCGTGATATTGATGGCGTCGTGCGAGAGCGCACGGCGGGCGGGTGGAGGCGCAGCGACGAGGGCATCTGACTCCCAGGCGAGAAGCACGCACGGACGACTGTCGAACGGCTGGCGTCGATGCACGCCATCGCCGTGCTGACCCGTGCGGCCGCGGGCGGCGACGACGATGGACGGCGCTGGTGGACTGGTGAACGCGCAGACGTCCCGCAGGTTCCCCCACGCACACCAGCCAGCCTGCTGGCTGTTCCACATCGCGCGCTCGCGCTCCTCTCCACAGCACGCTCGTCGTCCTCCTTGAATCTGAATCCAATGCGCGCGCTGCGCCTCTCCCTCATTTCTACGCGTGCGCGCCATTTCGCGTAAGGCGGCCACTGATTTGGAGATGTAGAATGTAAATACATGTATAACCCAATGTTCAGAAACCGCCTCTGAGATATAAATTAATTAATCTCTCCTAAATCAGGTGTCATTTCGTTTTCTCGTCCTACCAGTCATCTGCGTAGCTAGAAAAATCGCCGATATTGGTGTTTTCCAAGGGAACTTGAAGTGGCTGGAATGCTCTTTCCGGGCCTCTCCAGGTATTAGGCAGATCACGGAGTTTTGGTCTCACTGGCGTCCTAACTTGGTTTAAACGCTCAACGTTCAAGATTCTCTTGAAGAAGGGAGATTGGGAGTCAACGAGGGGCGCTGCATTATATTATAAGAACTTTTTTATTTATGTAATGCGCAACATGACTCAGGGTCGCTCGTGATGGCAGTCCCAAATAGGCAGGCGAGCAGCCCGGAATATCTGACTGCACATGGGTAGTCTGTTGAGAGGGTGGTACTAATATTTATGCATATTTTAAGGGGAAATTTGATTGGTTGGCCGATGGATTAGAGAGTCCAACTTTTTATGTAAACTGGAATGCCGTCAGGCAGCTCATGACCTTGCAGTTGTATCCCAGTCATCGCAGTCGCTACTACAATGGACATCTGGGGATCTCCGCGCACATTCTGATTGGGAACTACTGAGAGAACCCAGTTCCCCGGCACGGAGGGGTAATCGCATCTGGAAAGAAGGGTAATGGCATGGAAATAAACCGGACAT
>JAEKIV010000528.1:0-22798 GCA_016801325.1 Hypholoma fasciculare
TATATTTCTATTTTCTTTATATAAGTTGTAATTTTCTCTATATGTATGCGGGATTATTTTTTGTGCAAACGGACCACCATACAGTACCCAAATTGTTATTCAATTATCAGACGTTGACCACGGACAACAGCTTGTGATCACGGTTAGACATCATGTCGCTCCTCTTCCTGGGCTAGCAAAAGAGCTTCCTATCTCTAGTCCGAAGAAAGAATTGTGAATTTCCAATTGCTTGTCGTGCCAAATGTTATGTGTAATTTGAACTAGTGGACTTCTACTTGTACGCCACTTACACGCAAAGGGAAATGAGAAAGGTACACGAAAGTACACGACAAAAATAGCCCTTGTGATCAGAATCAGAAGTTTTCTGCTATTGTGGGTCACCATCGCCCACTACCATGATTAACCTCTACAGTTAGCGCTCTGAGCGGCGATTACTAAGTCTTCTGCCAATCTCTTGCAAAAGGTTACGAATGATACATGTCCTGGAAGGTATTCTTACAAATTCGACATGTCTACCTTGACTCTTTCTCCTATTGCGTATCTCATAACACTGGGTGCCAATTGCTGTAGAGGCGCGTCTCCAAAAATTATCCATTCACTGCTGCGACGGGAAAATATACATCAGCCAAGACAGATGGAATGGGGGTCTTTGCGAAAGTGATCGAAGAGAGGCATGACCATGTAGACACGGTCATCGCAAATCCAGTTGTGTGCCTTGATATTGCTCTCTTTAGGGATCGACCTCACATGTAAACTCTAAAGTGCAGGAATCGCAAACACCATCGGTTCAGTTCATGGTACCGCTGTACTCAGGATCAATTAACAGTAGGTTCACGTAATTATATTCTTAGTATTCAAATTCCACGTTCTGTAGGTACTGGACGGCCTTCCAGCAAAGCAGCAATGAATTTTATTACTCGGGGATTACATTTCGAGAACGAATGGCTAAGTGGGCATCTGCCCAGTTTTCGCAACGGCGCTCTGAATTTATCCGAATATTTGTCGGATTTCTTTTGTCTCCTGGTGCGGTAAACTCAGATATGTGTCCGCGTCATTGTCGTTGCTGAATTTGGGTTCGATTATTGAGATTTCTGTGTTTTTAACAGAGGTAAATCTCATTGGGAGAGTCGAAGCAAATTGTCGAGTGCATTTGTCAGAGAGGCGGCGAGGTCGCAGTTTCTCTCCTTACAGTAATAGACGGGTCAAAGTGCGAGAAAAGAAGGAGGGTGGTCAGTTTATGAACTTCGACGGCACCAAGCTTCCGTGGTAGGGAAGTTAAATTTAGGAGAGGCCTGCACATGTACTGAATGATCATCCCTTCTTCAATTGAAAGACAAATGATCACCAATATATCTTATTTATAGGACTACGTTCTGGGAAATCAAGTACTTAGGCCACTATCCCAACGAAAATAGTCGCCAAACCCATGACTGCGAGCGGTACTAGTTAATAACGACTCTACTAGCACTTCTGATTCTCACCCAGGCTCGCAGTCTCCTCACTATTTTTCGCGTGAACTTTTGTCGGGCTGTGCTTGACTATAATAGAGGAATGGTGAGAAAGAAAAAATTAGAACCATCACTGATGAAAGCTGTTTTTACTTGCAGTCACCTGGCCGTTTTCTTTACTTAAATGTAGTATGCTGTCGAAGATTATATCCGTGTACAGGCCAGGTCACCGCTTCTCTGAGTCGTGATTGTCCCTGAGCAAGAGTTGCACCCGTACTAATGATATATTGGTGCCGGTAAATCTATGCAATCGCTCTGGTTTGACTCCAAACGGCTTCAATAACCAGACTACGCCGTGCTGATCTATGCTGAAATTACTATTTTCCCAGAGGTGCGCTATGTCGCGGCACCATTTTACTCGGTCAAAATTACGTTGAATTTCAATATTCCAACAATATTCGAAGTATTGGGTGTATATGCTTATATTATTCTTTTGCTCGTGGATATTTCTACTAAGAACAGCTTGCGAGTGGTGGGTCAGCATTTATCTCTATACCTCTCCGACTTCTGCAAATGTACTAGTAGAGCTTGAGTAGAGCATGATTTTGACGCTCGCAGTGGGTCCAAGTATAGACTGTATTTCCTGTATGTAGATTTTTTCTACATATCGTGGAAAATTCTTCACAGTATACGGTTAGCACTCAGAAACTCACACTCTAGAACCGTTTACGGATATCTATGTAGTTCAGAGCCTGCTGCGCGGCTGGAAAATGATGTGATCATCGCAAAATAATTTGAAGATAATGCATTAGTCAGGATCGACTACTTACTTAATGCAAAAGTAGTTGTCGAAAAATTGGAGTGAATAGGGTTATCTCTCATTGAAATAGAGGGTGTGCAATGTGGGCAGCTCGAGCGGTCGGCGGGGCAAGAGTGGGCAGTATCCGCGAATCGAGCGAGCCTATGAATAATTGATGGATGGCAGATGTAATCATTAATGTCCGGATTTGGAATATCCACTAAAATTATTTGTAAGCGCGCTAGTGCCGCCAAGCTGCCGCGAAATTGATATTTTCTCAGATATTTCTTCTTTCCTCTGAGCCAACAAGGTCAATCCTTCCCGATGAGCGAAACTCCACAACACGACCGTCTCCGCTACGCATTAAACGCGAACGTAAACAAGAGAAATGCACTACTCGGGCACACGTCTTTTCATGAAGCTTGGACGTGCCTGGATCGCGGGCGAGGCTGCAGGCTGGTTTGAAGTTTGGTTCAAATCCAATTTAGAATCTCACTTACTTACCCACAGCCGCACATCCGTTCAATGGCGTTCTTAGTCCAGTAGGAGACCTTCCGGGTCTCTCGCGCGCCCAAGAATAGTATAATATTGGAATCATTCAACCTGGAATGGCAGTGTTGGGATGCCATTCCCCCTCCATCGTTCCTAACAGCTGCTAGTGCATGACAGTGCCCAGAAGTTCATCGCGACAGAATAAAGACTCGCTGTCCATTCATCAAAGCCTAAGTGCCTTCTTGCGTAATCCACGTCTTCCGCAAACCTTCATCGTCTCTTCCTACCCCACGTTCACGTTCTGCCACTCATGACTTTCACCAAGCCGCCTCGGAAAACGTCCAGTCCTCGTCACGCCGATCGTGTACGTCAGTTGTGTCTTTTTCAACGCTCCGTATTCACCATTTTTTATGTCCAGAATGCATCACCCCTGTGGGGACATGCTACGCTTGAAGGTAGACCATGAAGCCTAAGCATGCGACGAAAGCTGATTCAATTCAAGCCCCTCAAATTTTACTGAACGACGCAGCACCTTATGACATTGCAACATATTCGGAGGTGCTGAAGTTGTCGAAGACAACCAGGAAGCCATTCCGTTCTTCCCCACTCGCAGGACCAGCGCTATCGGACACGATTTGCAGCCCAGGTTGCGCCGACGCAGATCTTTCGGAAAGGCCTTCATCCGTAAGGTCTTTTCGATCCCTTACTTTTCTCCCGGAGCCCCTCTCCTACTACCTACGCTCTAAATCCTCGCAAAACCTCTCGTCCCCTTCTCAACCTCCTTCCCAGACACGCCCTCTATCCCGCGCGAGCACCGCAAGTTCATCGCCGTCATTTGTGTCGTCCAGACGCTCAAGCGCCGTAATTGAAACTTCGCCATCACGCCGTCCTCCGCTGAAACGAATAACGATTCCTGATGTAATTACCGAGTTCGAAGACCGCGGCAGTCGACGCGGACGCTCGCAGGCGGAAACATATCCCTATTCTCAGCCTCGTCTCCAGCCATTACGTCGCCATACGTCGCTCTCTCCGTCGCCGCAGCCGGACCGAGTGCGTCGAGGCCACAGAACAACGATTGACGGAAGCCTTCATCCACCCGACTGGACGCATCATTCCCACTCGCCATATGCTGCCGCGTCTTCTTCAAGGCCGCTGGCCATTCCTGCAGCCACGAGGCCGAAGTCGATCTTGAAGCCCCCCTCGCCTTCTATCAGGCCACACTCGATGTCCCTCCAGGATGACGCCTGGTACACCCACCACGCGCGTACTATCACCCCTCCGTTCACCCGACTTGGCTTATCGGCGCCAGGGGTTATCTTGCCTATCTCTGCGAAGGAGTATTACAGGAAGAGCGCGGCGGCAGCTCTGGAGAAGGCTAGATCCCAGGAACGCACGCCCGCTGCTGCGAGGAGGATCTCCACTGCGAGTATCGACAGCTCGGTCTCTGCCTATTCGAGAAGTCGGTCGAACCTTGACTCGTTGAGCACCCTCGCGTCTGCACCGAGCACGGAGCCCTCAGAGCACAACTTGCATGTGGTTGAGAGATCGCAGAAGAATTCTTCGAGTGCTAGTGCCGGTACGCAAATTTATTTCCCACCATTTAAACAGTCGATTCACGAGCTGATGTTCCTAACCTTTCAGACTATAGCCCGTCTAATAGTTCGACCTCTGATTGGGTCAACTCTTCCGCTCAGTTCCAGGCCCAGTCCCCTCAAGCCTCTGAACGGACATACAGTAATATCGCATCTTCTGCGGAGACATTGGATATTTCTTGCCAATCGACTTCTCCGGCATCAGACATCACATCGTCAGCGTCCAGCACGTATACTAGGCCAGACATTCCCATCATTCCCCCTCCGCTCGATACCCACAAGAAGGATGTTTCTCAGGAATTTTTTGAGAGCCATTCACACACTACTTCAAATGTAGTGCCGGCACCTATAGGCTCTGCTTTCGATTCACATCTCGCTGACCTGACGCCCGTGGCACCCCCACGCAGGCGCAAATCGATCCTAGCTCGCATGACGAGCTGGCATTGGGCATCCTCGACGAGCAGGGCTGAATCTGATGATAAACGTGCATACCCAATGTCCAATACGCCTCAGTCAACACTAGCTTCCGCATCTGGGAATATTCCATCCCATCCCCTGCCGGCGGCGGTCGCATCAAATGCACGCTTCCTGCCAGACAGGCGCCGCTCAACGATGCGGTTGGAGCGTGATCGATATCCCGTGCCTTCAGCGGACCTGTACGCCTCTTCTTCTAGCGCTGTCGAGCGGAACTGCCTAAATATCGCAGCACGGAACGTCTTGGCTGCTTCTGGGCGCACGGAGTTAGAGGAGTCGGCTCCAGACGCGATGTCAAAACTCGGCGATTCTGGGATGGGGGTCGAGGTGGCGGTACTCGACGTCGGCATCGTCGATGCCGCTGCGAAGCAGCGCTCGTGGTCGGTCACGTTGAAAGATGGGCGGAATGGGTCTGTGAAGAGGGTGTGGAATTCTCTGAAGATGGGCAGGAGCAATACTGGAAGGCGGTCACGGACATGATGCGTTTCAATTTTCGACTTGTGGGATAATTTAACCTTGAGGAAGGCATCGATGTAGGTCGATGCTTAGTGCTATTGACTGCTTGCTTACATGTGTAGGACGGATCTCGGCTTGTAGTTTCGACGTCACTTGGGCGTGGCCTGGGATTGGTTGGATGCCGTTTGACAATTTTTTAATTAATATGTATTTAACGAGGATAATGAACGAATTATCTTGCTACAGTTCGGACTTCGAACCAGCTCGTTTCCGCGCAACCTTCGCCACCGACTTATATCCATCCTGATTGCTACTGATTTATTGAGCTTGAAGACGTCAATTGCTGCGCATTTATTCGTAGCCATTTTACCCTTCGATTTCTTTTGCTGGAGGAGTTATCTGAAGCTAAGCTCGGCCGGCTAATTGGCGGAGATCTAAATATATGTAACGTTAATAACGAATAAATAAACTAGTCAATAACAAATGTCAGCGACACATTCGATCCTGCGTCGTTCTGCAGCAACAGCAGATAATCCTCCCTTCGTCCCTTCTCCGCAATGGCTCTCGGCATCTCCTGCCAGGCCGCCGTCGTCCACTCGCGGAACTCCAGCGTCGGCGCGCATTGACTACCTAGCGCTGAATACTCCACGTGTACAACCTCAGACTGTGCTGTCGCAGCCCCCGCCGGATCCCGCGTACCTTCGCTCACCTGTGCCGCCGCCACCTGCGAACCTCTTCACCGCCGGATCTACTGGGCTCAATGTCGATCCTGGGCAGCCATTTCTCGCCAATGCCGGCTCAGTAGATGCAGGATCAGACAAAGGCTCGATTGGCGATGACGCGCCACGGCAAGGTAAACTGGCGGGGAGCATAGTGAGCGGATTGAAGCGGGCGGTTGGATCACTCAAAAAGGGTACGCTATCGAGTAGGAACCCCAGTACAAGATCGGGTGTCCCAACTGCGCCGCCCACCGCGCTCAGAGATTCGGGGTACGGACATTCTACGCCACAGCTCGTCGATCCCGCAACTTTCCCTGTCGGCGCTGGCGCTGAGCAGTACTATCCGCCAACACATAATGAACCTTCCAATGGACATGTACAACCATATGCTTCTTCCTCGCCTCGGTCTCCCGTCTTGCAAAATGCGTACACACCCGCGCAGATAACGACCCCACCACAGCTATTTTCGCCCGTATCTGCCGCCCCGGAATTTGGCTCCGATTATGCGCAGATGGACCCCCCGACTCCGCCTCCATCTGATGTCTCGTTCAATACCTATCTCACGCGTGCCCAAAGAATCGCAGCTAAAATTGCCTCGCTGCCGTGGGTTGCGCCCGAACGGCCAACAGTCGATTACTATCCGGAACGGTCGAGAAGACGGGACGAACCGAAGCACGCCCCGCAAATGTCGTGGCGCGCCCCGGACTTCGCACGTCCGAATTACAAAGTCGCCAGTGGCGCTAGGCTTGCCGAAGAAGCGAGCGACGCGGGGACTTGGGATTCATGGGAGGAGTTTCAGCGCGACGGTGACGAGGGGAAGGTCCCAATTAAAGCGATCACACCACATCGAGGCTCTCAAGTTGACCTTGGCGAAGAATTCGGCGAGCCGCCCCCGCTACCTGCAAACCCGCCTGTGTTCACACCGCGCTTCAACAATCAGAGTATATATGCGGAGAATACGCCGGCGGGGAGCACGAGGCTACCGTTATCGCAAATGGCCACGCCGATAACCTCCCATCCACCCCTACCGCAGGATCCTCCGACGTATCCCCCTCTCCCACAAGACCCACCGACGCCTCTTCCCCAAAACCCCCCTGATCAACCAATTGTACAGCCACAGCCGAGATACAGCTCAGACAACGTTTATCGGCCCCCAGTGATACCTTCACAGGCCGCCTCGCGCGCGTCCTCTCGCGGTTATGCACTCTACGATCCCCCCGTTGCTAACAAATCCGACGCCAGTCCCGTTTCTGCACGCTCGTCACAGCGGATGTTCAGGCCGATTGGGGAGCACCAGCGCACGCCTGCCCCACCGCGACCGTCGTCAATGCGGTCTGCGACTGCTCCTTCGCACCAGTCTGCTCACTCTCTTTCCTACCAGTCTACTCACACCCCTTCGCACCAGTCTGCTCGCTCTCCTTCTCACCTGTCTGCTCACTCTCTTTCCCACCAGTCTGCTCGCTCACCTTCTAACAAGTCTGTTCGCTTTCCTTCTAACCAGTCTGCTTCCCCTCGCACGCCAGACCGCAGATATACTCAGCCCCCCGCCTTGCTCCATGCTACTCCTCGCTCGTCTCGTGGATCCGTGGGAGGTTATCCAGCTGGCGACGCGGAATGGGAGCAGTACCCTGTGGGCCAGACGGGCTACGTGCCGTACGACGAGGCGCGGGCGCAGGGATACTACGCTCATGGTGCGAGGTCCGGATCTAATTCATCTTTAGGAGGTGCGCCGTTCAGAGAGTCTGTCAGTGCCAGGAATTCGCCGCGTTCTTTCCCTTTTCAATAAGCCCAGAGATTAACGTAGGGAGGATGGAGCTGCGCCGATAAAATCCCATCGCTCCTCCTGTCAAAGCCCAACCAGCACGACAAACGCGCTGCCAATCGGGACGCGGAAGGAGATCATTATTGATCGCCCAGCTTGGGAGAAAAGTATGCATGATCGCGTTATGTGGAACCGTGGATAGATAGACGGATTTCTTGAATACGACATCGGTTTTGTAAATGTAAATAATATATCCTGTCCGTTCTGTAGATATGCTGATAATCGAGGCCGTGTCTACGCCCCAATATCTTTCAGAATGCTCTCAGTAGTTTCCCAAAGTTCTTTCGCGAGCCGCTCGTCTTGCCCTTCCTTCGT
Organism: Hypholoma fasciculare; assembly: GCA_016801325.1. Lineage (NCBI taxonomy): Eukaryota > Fungi > Basidiomycota > Agaricomycetes > Agaricales > Strophariaceae > Hypholoma > Hypholoma fasciculare. The sequence continues at coordinate 8,118 of JAEKIV010000528.1, forward strand.
GGGGTCGCTAATCCTCGCCACTGGTGTTAAATACACCGCCTTGAATCCGGTCTTGTCTTGTGCCACGTCCTTCCCCGCTGCTGCGAAAGCCGACGACATGGCACCCTTCCTCCACGACCCAAGCAACAGCTTGCCTATGATAAATAGCTACGAGGAAACCTCCGATGTAAGGCAAGTTTTTGAGGAACCGGTTGGCTCCGTCGGTGCCGACAGGGCCCGGGTGGACAGCAAAGCAGACGATTGGGTCACCGGATAGGTCAAGCTTGCGCTGTAATTCTTTGATGTGCAAAAGATTAGCCAGTTTGGTGAGGCCTCGAGAAGGGGGCATAATCAGTGTTGGTGTCCGATGTAGGTGTGAGAGATCTCACCGTAAGTGTCCAAGTATCCATTGAAGCTGTCTCCATAATTCTTGTTAACATTATCTTTCCCCGCGAACGAGTCCGGCTGCACTCTTTCGTGTGCATTAGACGAGACCTGCGTTAATCAGACATAAAAGAGATATCCAATGATATTCATGCATGACGGCGTACGTTAACAATGCGAACATCGGAACCTGCTTCAAGTGCTGTTGATTTGAGCAATATGGCAGTAGTCCATCGGTGAACGCAAAGTGCCCGATATGACTGCAGGTGCGACAAAATCCGTAAGTAATATCCTTGAAATCTACTGAGAATACCAAGAGATCGCGTACTTGGTGGCCACAATATCGAATAGCCCATCCGACGTAAGACTGTAGGGACCGGTAGCTCCACTTGAAAAGCAATAAATATGTTTGGTAAGTTCTGTGCTATATGAGAAACTTACACAGCCGCATTGTTGACTTGAGAATTTAGTTGATTTGGTTCAGAGAACCGGATGGACGAGTAGGGGGAAATTCGCTCACCAAGAATGTCCAAACGCTTTTCTTCGGAAACAAATTCCTCTACGGCATGTTTTACAGAGCGCGGATTGGACAAGTCGATCTTCAGTAAATGAACACTACCATCTTCTATTCCTTCTGCCTCAAGCTGTTTGATTGCGGCGGCGACACGCTCCTCGCTTCGTCCAGCTATATATACCTATGAGGTAATGCAGATCAAGTATACAGTCAGATTTGCAATACACTGCTGTAAATAGCAACTTTCACCCACTTTAGCGCCTTTCCTCACGAGAAATTGTACCGTCCCGTAGCCTACACCGGTGTTTAATACGAAGCGTCAGCGACGCGTCGAGCCTTCCCAAGACGACTTTGAACTTACTTCCCTCCGGTGACAATGGCCACCTTCCCGTGCAAATCCAGGAGGTCATTTTCTGATATCGATTTTTTCGAAAATGGGGCAACCATGTCGAAGCAGAGTAAGTATAAGGTAGAGGAACGGTTTGTGGGCACCTTCACCCTCAGAACAACAGCTCTTAAATTTGCAAGCCTACCATAGTATTTGCTAGTAGAAGAACGAAGATATAGCTAGAGAAATTGCCCCAGAGAAAATGGTACTTACCGATATGCAATCTGCATAGACCAACGTCTTTTCGCACTATACTTACTCGTGTTCTACAGAGTATTTTGAGCGGAATTAATGAGAACATATCTATATATAGACCGCCATATCGAAATTCCCGGGATGTGGGCAGGAACCCTTCCCCTCAGAGGAGGCCAAGCCGAGCTCCATTTGCTTTGAAAGTCTTGTGAAAGTCGAAGAAAAAAAATATTGGGCCATGGCAGAGGGAGAGATAACTAGTTCTGTAAACGCCCACATTGCGCATGCATTGGGTTAGACAAGTTCTCCACTAGGGGATTGAACTGCGGCTCTTCTTCGGAAGGCGCACTATCCACAGTGCGAGATGATTGGGAACCTCAGACTATAGGCGATACTTGATGAATTCTTGTACGCAACCTGTACTTGTAACTTACTTGTATACATAGCTTTCACGGTGAACCCTTACATCGCCGTCAGTATATGTAGCCCTTGGGGATTCGTAACATTTCCAATTATACGCATCTTAACTTATGCCTTGCCTTTTTTTGTGATTCTAACTGATACTAGCGGCAGTCAACGAGGCTTCATTCTTGAGGAACATCAGACGTATGGACGAGGAGATGGTTGCTCTCGTCGTCGTTGTTCTCCTTTAACTTTTTAGTGTATCACTCAATGGCTATGACTGCATGAGAGAAACACTACGCGTTGCTAATAAACTTCATTGTCTCCTCCAATTCTCTGAATTGGTGCGTGCGCTGGTTTCAATGTTCCGGGTGTAACCGGGAGGTGCGATATCGATGGGGCCTGTGGAATAGTACTTGCCTGCATTCACTTCGTATATTTAATGACTATATCTACGGTTAAACTACAGCTCAAGCTCCTTTAAAATATTCTCGGTCGTCTCCCACAGTTCCTTTGCGAGTCGCTCGTCTTGCGCAGCCTTTGAGGGCTCGGAGACCTTGGCCACTGGGGTGAAATATATTCCCTTGAACCTCGCCTTGTCTTGAGCAAGGTCTGCCCCTGCAGCCGCAAAAGCTGACGTCATGGCACCTTTCCTCCACGGCCGAAATATGAATGAACCTATAAAGGTTGCGATAAAACTTATGTAGGGCACATGTCGAAGAAAGGCATTCGCTCCTTCTGTCATGACTGGGCCAGGATGAACAGCACTACAGACGATTGGTATGTTGCCCGAGTCGAGCCTTCGCTGTAGCTCCTTGATGTGTAGGATATTGGCAAGCTTGGAGAGGCCTTTGACGGTGGAAGAAACAATCAGTAATCATAGTCAGGGACACAGCGGGTTTTATTCTACCATAGGTGTCCAGATATCCGTTGAAGCTATCTCCGTAGTTTTTATTGATGCTGTCTTTTCCCACAAACGACTCTGGATGTACTCTGTCGTGGGCAACAGACGTTACCTGCGCGACCCAAATGTCAGTTGAGGTATCATGAATCAATATGGATTTAGCATGACGGCGCACATTAACAATTCGGACATCGGAGCCTTCTTCAAGTGCTGTTGATTTAAGTAAGGGCCGCAATCCTTCGGTAAGCACGAAGTGCCCGATATGACTACACGGCGGGATATACACTGTAGCCATCGTCGTTATGTGATATAAATAATCCACGTACTTCGTAGCCATAATATCGAGCAAACCATCCTCGGTAAGATTGTACGGACCAACGGCTCCACTGAAAATTTTCAGTATCGTTTACGATGCTTATGTGCGTGGGAAGCATACATTGCCGCGTTGTTGACTAGCGAATTTAGTTTGATTCAAGGAGCCTACGTGAACGAACAAGGCAAAATCGCTCACCCAGAATGTCCAAGCGCGTTTCTCTCCCAAGGAATTCCTCTGTCGACTTTTTCACAGAGTGCGGGCTGGCAAGGTTGACTTTGAGTAGATGCAGACTACCGTTTTCTATTCCTTCCGACTCTAGCTGTTTGATCGCAGCAGCAACGCGTTCCTCGTTTCGTCCAGCTATATATACCTATAAGGTAATGATGATAGCCAATTTCAAGTAATGAGAGCTGCATGGAAGAATTCCACTGACTTTGGCACCCTTTCTGACGAGAAACTGCACCGTTGCATAGCCGATTCCCGTGCTGGATTTGAGAAGTTACAATAGCCAATGCCGCGTTGAGTGATTGCGCAGCCTGGATTGACTCACTTTCCTCCGGTTACAATGGCCACCTTTCCATACAAATCCACTAAGTCTTTCTCCAATACCGCTTTCTTTGAGAATGGGGCAGCCATGTCGTACTAGGAGAAGAGGCACTGCTGGCTCCCAGACCCACGGTCAGACCAAATCATTGTGAATCTAATAATAGGTTTTGTTGTCAGCGAATCAGACATGTAACGTTGACAAGCATCCGCTGAGGCATTTCGTTCTACTTGCAGTGGTCCTTCCAAATTTCCAACCTCGTAAAAAGTCCTCACGAGAGGACCAATTTTCAATAAAACGAACTTGAACACAGCTGAGAAGTGGTCTGCCTATAACACAATGCACGGATAAGTAATAATTACGAGCATTGGAAGGTAGTAAAATTGGGTTGAAGACGAATTAATGAATAGCACTATATTCGCGAACATGACATGTAGTTTTTTTATATTATACTCTGTCCATAGCCTGAGGCCTATTCCCAACTGCGTTCACTGAAGCATGTATCTACAAATAAACTTCCCTACGACAATGTCTTGGACTACATGATATATATCGCTTAAAAAGAAAAAAATTATACAGCAATACTTCCGAGATATATCAACACGGTCTCGTTGGTACAACCCGGAGGGGTAGTATCACTATCCAAGTTGAGGAAGAAATCATAGTAATCGCCCTCTGCCGCTTGGCAGAGAAGGAAGCCCTGACGGCATAGCATCAGCCAAATGAATAATGAACAAAGAAATTCATTGTGCCACTCACGGGGTTTTCAATGCCAGATATTTGGATGCCCATCGTCACGTAGTCCCTGGTCAATACGAATGTAACGCCGGTTGCAGGCTCTGTGGACCACGAAACGGCGAGTTTTGTGACCGTGGAGTTTGCACGAGCCTCAGGTACTGCGTACAGTAGCGTTCCTAGCGCGTTTTGCACAAGCTGTCCGGCGGCGATTTGGATCTGTGACGCATTGGAAGGCGTACTGAACACAGCGCGAGATGCGGTATTGAGAACCTCAGATTGAAGGTAATAACCAATTGTCGCCTGCATAATTCATTCAGCTCTTCAGAACATTTCCAGACTGTCTATAGGTTACTCTACTTACGTCACCGTTAACATAACCCCACCCCGGCTCAGGAGAAAGAGTTGGTAAAGGCGTGTAAGTGGTCGTTGGAGTTGGGGCGAGGGTGGTGGTTGCCGTAGTACTCGAGTATTGCAGGCATTGCGAATGGTAAGGGTTCGAGTATGTGCATACCCATCCCGCAACACAGGTCGTCGGTCCTGTAAAGCCAATACCACCACACTGTTTGAATGTTATTCAGAAAAATGAACCGATTAATACCCAAAAGTCTTTACCTGTGCCCATGGACCAGCTTGAGCTGCTGTCTGTCCGGTAAAAGCTAGGATCAGGGGGAGAGAAACAAACAGGAATTTGCTATGCATTTTCTTCGAGAACCGAGGGAGGAATCGGAGGCGAATTCTGTGAGCAGCTCGAGCCTCAAGGTAATATATTGGGCCAGGAATAATCTTGTAATTAGCATTACCACATAAGAGGCCATACCTCGGAGAGGGCTGTTCGATTGTGTATAAAGTGTTCCGGAAGATTCGATATAAATATGTCGGCTGCATATTTAAAGGTCAGAAGGTGGCACGGGTCGTAGTGATTAGTTGTCGTAGACGCCGAGAGCCCACATAACTTAATTATTTCAAAAGGTGATCCACACAGACACATAAGGATTAATGCAAATTTAGTATGCACGACGCTATTCATTGAGTGTAGCAGGACCTATGTAATACTGTGAAGTATACGATTTGGTCTGTTGCAAACCCCTGCGAGAACACTTGGCTCGAATAATCAGCCATTGGGCATTCCTACTGGCTCACATGAAGATAATAATACGGTCTATTTTGACTGTACGGCTTTTTATCCGTTGCAAATGTGTAAGGGGTCAGATTTGGAGGCCTATTTCCTCTTTCTTATTCTTTACGGGTTTCACGGTAAACTGAAGTACTGCAGAACACATATCTGATGCATTCTAGCATCCGAATATCACCCTTTTTTAGAGTAGAATTGTGATCGTAAGCCCAATTCACTGCTAAACCACGGTGGCTCTTCGGCACGATCTAAAAAAAGAAAGGAGAAACTAGGTGGAATCGTGTTTCTAGAGACACGAGATGAAAGTATAAAACCATCTCTATTTCTTGAACTAGTTCTGGGAGTGCTCATTGCCTACACCGTACCATAGCGAAGATGTTAAACGAATCTATTTATAGATTATCGCGCGTTTGCTCGAATAAAATGGGCTTCCACAACTGGACAGATCTCACTAATCGAACATTTGAAAATACCGCAACTATCGTTTGTATACTTAGAGCGATACCTAGACAGGAATTCGGCGCTTCAGATCGGATTTCCCTGAAGAAAATCACCATTCACAATGAAATGCATCAAACACACCACTCTCGGGACCTTGACAAATACTTATAATAGGCAGTGACTAGGCCGGGAGCACCATAGATCAAGCAAGTTGCGCTGCGTTAGGTACTATTCTCGTGTAGCGTCGCATTTCAGAAGCTTCAGCAGAGATGGTCGTTAGATTCACTGGGCACGATCTCGGGCGAGCGTAGACCGTCGTTGCAATTGGCGCTGCCGCTTAGAAATATGTTTTCTAAGGGGCAAAGACTACTCGGGTACCCTGAGATATACTGTGAGATTTCAGACAAGGGAGAAACAAGGGCAGGAGAGGAGAAAATAAGAGAATGGGCGAGCGCTCTGATCGATTGAGACAACAATTATACTTTTATTTCCTGACGCGTACCACATGATAATATCCCCCCTTTCAAAATTTCATCGGGACTCTAGACCTATGTGATAGCTAGGAAGAGAAAGCGACATCAGTTTTTGTGCCTTCACGAAAAAGAAACGCCAAAACGCCTTACTATACTTCGGTCCGCCCCCTCCCTCTGGGACAGTCCACGTAATGTCCTGCGTCGGGACCTTGATATCGCACAGTTTGCAGTGTATACAATTCTATCTCAAGCCCATCAGCAACAGTCCACACCTCCCGCAAAAGAAATTGCGCACCTGCGAGTTAATGACCAACTTATGGCCTTTCCAGCTCCCTTCCGTAGATCCAGCGGCGGGGTCCCTGCCTTCCTCTTCCACGTACTCGTACACGCCAGCGGGACATGCCCGGCCGAGCAGCCCAGCGTACAGGTCCACGTTCGCCTTGACATGCGCGCTCCGCGTCGCGCTCTCATCCGCGACCCACGCCGCGCCCTCCCCGTCGTCCATGCCGTTCTCGGCGACCTGCGCTCCCGCAAGCGTGCGCACCGCGGGTGAGCCAGCGCCGGTAGCGGGATTCAGGAACGCCTCGGTATCGGGGGACTCCGCTGCGATGGCACCGCTGCCCGTGCGCTTGCTGTACGCGGCCGTTGGCACTACGCGCAGGTGCACGGGCTGGTCCTCCGCGTGGTTCGTCCCCGTCAACGCGACGCTCGTCATCAGGTCCGTCGACAGCGGCGGCTCGAACGCGGGATACGCGATCGGAGTGTGCATGTGTGCCGGCTCGGTGTGTGCGGCGTCGAACGCCACCGTGGAGTTGTTCTACGAAGGGGGGAGCGGTCAGCAGGGAGGTGCGGTGGGGGTGACCGGTCAGGGGGGGGGGACAACTTACGCCTTTCGCGCCGATGCCGAACGTCCAACCGCCCCGACCTTTAAGGAAGAGGCTGTCGATCCCGGAGTAGATGATACCGCCCCACAAGCCAAGCGACGTGTTGAAAGATGGGCGCAGATTACGGACTTCCCAGAGGTCGGAGTGGACCCATGATTCGTGCAGCGCCTTGTCATATCCCGACAAGTCGGGCGCGGGGCCTTCGCCCTCTTCTGACGCGGTTTCCAGAGCACTGTGAGTGCGTTAGCTAGAGCTTCATTGATACAGCGAGGTGCCTACTCGACTACAGCCTCGGCGGCGACCATTCCGCTCTTCATTGCGTTATGCGTACCTTTGATCTTGGCGATGTTCACGAAGCCTGCGCTGCACCCGATGAGGGCTCCACCAGGGAAATTGAGCTTCGGGACACTCTGCAGGCCACCTTCCACCAAAGTACGCGCGGCATACGCCAGACGCTCGGGAGCTGCACCTGAATCGGAAGGTGAAAGAAGGGAGCGGAAGTAAGGATGGTGTTTCATGCGCTGGAGATCATAAATAAGAACATGTAATAAGTGAGCAAGTGTTAAACATACTTGAAATTCGCGATATGGGCTCAGCCATGGGTTCTTGTAGTCCAAACCTATTACAAGGCCCAGACTGACAAGCCCATCGCCCATGTGGTACACCCAACCCCCGCCGTATCCGTTATTGTTAAGCGGCCAGCCCATCGTGTGCACTACCTCGCCCAGTTTGTGTTTCTCAGGTGAGATGCGCCATACTTCTTTCATGCCGAGTGCATATGTTTGCGGGGCGCTCTCCTTGCGCAAGTCGTACTGAGCTATTGCCTGCTTCGACAGCGATCCGTGTGCGCCCTCTGCGAGGAGGGTGACCTTTGATTTGAATGTCATGCCTGGCTCGTACGAGCTTTTGAGCTTGAAATCACGCGACAAGCCGACGTCTCCTGTGCGCACGCCACGTATACTCTTTACTTTGCGACCCCAAGCATCTACGGAGTCTTCCGTTTCGCTGTAAACGAGCTCCGCGCCGGCGAAGCCTGGGTAGATTTCGACGCCCATCTCTTCCGCAATGGTGGCGAGCCAGCGTGTAAACGCAGAAAGTGAAATGATATAATTTCCGTCGTTGTTCATCTGCGGAGGGTGAGGTAGAGGAATCGAGAAGCCTGGGGTGAGGAAGAGCATGCGAGAGGAGGTGGCTGGCGTGGTTAATGGGTGGTCCGGGAGATTCTGCCAATCAGGTAACAGTTCGGAGAGTGCACGGGGTTCCAGCACAGCGCCAGACACGATGTGCGCGCCTATTTCGTTTGAGCAGCAGCAGATGATGCGCAGGTGAGAACGCACCGATTTCGCTCCCTTTTTCTAGTACAACCACCCTGATTTCCCGCCCTTTCTCCTTCTCTAGTTGCTTTATCCGGATAGCTGCGCTTAGACCTGCAGGGCCTCCTCCGACGATGCAAACGTCGACTTCATCCTCTGCGCGTTCGACTGTGGCAGGGTTGTACGGCTCGCCAGCGCGGGTTGACGGAGTACTTTTGAAGGTGCGATGATGCCGGGGCTGAGCAGTGTGGAGATGGGGAAGCGAGAACGCGGGTAATGCGCGTATAAGAGAGGCAGACTGGCGGATGCGCGCAGCCTTCGTACAGCGAAGCATGAGGGAGGAGGTGAAGAATATTATTCTTGCTCCGATCTCCACAGCGGTCGGGCGTGGAATCCGTGTGTTCCCATTGGCTGCTGGCACACACGTGATTGTTCTAGCGATCTCGGTTCATTTGAGCCGAAGCTTGCACTTGGCTTGCACATACGCTATGAAGTCAACATGAAGTTGCCATGAAAGGGGAGAAACCTACGTAGAAAATGCATTCAGACTATACGTATATCATTCTACTTGCCTACATAATTGATAGCGTAGTGTTCGCCGTCTTTATTTTGCACAGTACTTAACCGCGAAGCACTGAGTTGGCACTGAGGCTCCCATTTTTGTACGAATTTTGTTGATACTGGCACAGAAAAGATTTTGTGTATAGATAAATCTTGTAATTGATTGATCGGGTTATAGATAATAGCCAGAATTGTCACGGTTTACCTTGAATAAGTAATATAGGAATCAGTAGGATGTCGAGAGAAAACGGACGGAACAAACATAGAACGGGACAAAGCTCTATCTCAGTGTCACAAATTACTCGCGTAGCGTGTCCTCCAAATATTTTGTAGGCGTATGTTGAGAGATGAGTCGATGAGGAACAGGCTCGCGAAAGATGAATTTTATTCTGACCGTAGTAAAATGCTATTAATAACGTGGCTAAAAATAGATCAAAGCCGTCTTGACGGTATCATGATAAAATATCGTACAGCCGAGTCAAAAATTCAGTCAGAAAAGGTATGGGTAATATAAATACAAGGTATCTTAGATATGCTACACAAATTGAACGCAATACCGATCCAGGTGGAGGGCAGTATTGGCACCTAAGCACCACCCGGCGATCTCAGTCGCATGTCCGAATGTGTGTTTCCACTGGCAGAAGGATCATCTACGTATTCAAGACCAGAGGATGATGCTGATGCGTTCGACTGATATGAGGCTGATTGAGCCCGGAGGTATCGCGGCTTCGCAGTCAGAGATTCTGTCTGCGATTTATACTCCGAGATGGACGATGCAGCCTCAGGTGGTGGAGTAACGACGAACGAAGACTTGGGATCTGCGATATGCGTGATATTCAGGGACGGAGATGAGCCTAGACGACGAGTTTATTTATATGCTCACCAGAACTTAGATGAGTTGGCATCTCTTCACTCCATCTCTTCCGCGATCTCTTTAATACCATACTCCCGATGACAACCAGTGCGATGATACACAATCCACCTACCAGTCCACCAGCAATCGGACCAGCTTGTGATGATCTGCTGATCGAAGAAGTTCCTGAAATTGGCGTTACGAGAGACATTGATGCTGCTGGTGAAGTAATGACCGTATTTGCGTCGGTGGATATCGAGTATGGTGTCGTCGCGTTTCCATTTCGAACGGCGGCATAATCAAGAATATATTGTTGGCCATGAACCGAACTGTTAATGAGTAGAATATGGGTTCCAGGATCTAGGTAAACAGACTGGAATAACAACGGCAGCTGCGGCTCTTCCCCACTTGGTTCTTGCGGCATGCCGTCGATGCTGTAAAATGCATTTGGTATCACAGTCGGATTAACACCGCCGTATACACTGATCTGTATACCTTGAAATTGATTAAATTGCGGAACAACTGGAATTTGGAATCTGAGCTGTCCTCACCGGTAAAAATTATCCTTGCTACAGACCCATTCGTGTTCGTCCAAGTGCTTGTTCCATTAAAATAGTGGCTATCAGACTCTTTGATCCATTCTCCGTAATATCTGAAAGATGGGCTGCGGTCATCAAGTCTTGTCATGGAAGCGGGACTAGCAGTTGACGTTGAGGTACTAGTGGCTACGACTGTAAGGGGACCTGAAATGAATGCTGAAGTCGGTGATACAATAGTTCTAGATACTTGGGGGAGTCCAGGAGTCGAAGTCGCAGTCGATGGGAGGCCTGATACAGAGAGTGTGGAAGAGGCTGCTGACATTGGTTCATTTGCGTTTCCAGTGTCAGGAGCAGTGATATTAAAGTAGTCAAGATAAAGCTGTCCATCAGCAACTTGGTTGGTAATTCTTAAAGTGTGTTCATTTAGAGAGAGTGTGTTGGACGTGAAAAAGATCCTCCGATATTGGATTGTACTGTTCTGCTTCGCCGTAAAAGGCGTTATGGTTCCATTATCGATGCTATAAGTGGTTGTGGCCTGTACACCACTACCGATGGCCGGAATTGTGCCGAATACACTAATATGTGAACCTTGACACGAAAGAGTGTCAGTGAAAAAACTTACAAAACTTGAGGTGCGCGTACTAACCCCAAAATTTTATGGATGCGGTTGATTTAGCAGTCTTTGTCCATGAGGTAGTTCCATTGTACTCTGGAGGAGATCCTGCTTCATTCCAAATGCCCTTGTACGCGATGTTTGGGTTACGGTCATCCATAATAATAGACATAAGAAGTAATGGGGGTTGAAGTGGGCGGCGGAGTAGAGAAAGAAAATTCGATAACTATGACCGTTATATAACAGAAGTCATGAAACATTAGATCATCAACGTTGATGTGACAATGAATTGAACAATGTTTGATATCAGCCTTGGATTCATTCGATACCTGATCGTCGCACTAGACCGCCACTAGATCGCTCAATGAGATATATTAGTCACCCCTCGAGTCATAAAGTGAGTGGGTTGTGGAGAGATATCATTTGGCTTTGGTGAGTACACATAGGCGAGGACGTTGCGGAGGTACGCACGACACAGATTTCTCGCCACTGGAGGTATCACGGATACTAAGCGCCCATTCGGCCCGGCCGGTGGTCAGTCCAGGGGCATCATCAAAGTTCGTCCTCCATTAGCGTAGGACTCGGAATTCTTCCTACGTCTCATGCCAGTATCTCGATAAATGGAAAACAAAACATCGCGAAACTGTGTATATGCTTTTGATCCACGTATTTGCTTCGTATTAGGGTGGATGACGACTTGACTGTTGTTTGTACAGGTACACCCGCATACCACAGGGGCTCATTAGAGAAGGTATGGCCGTGGATACAGTGTTTGAAACATCTGACCAGCTGTTCCGTACAGCTCAGAATCTCACCTTGTATCCAAGCACTCACTTTTTGTAAGTGATTGCTTGAAGGGGGCTCTCCGAAATAGTAGATGTCCGATTTATTCACAATGTATGTAACGATGCTGATTGGATGCTGATCATTTTTAATCGGGTTGTGAAATAATGATCGTCGTGGTGGGCATCATTCAAATGGGATGCTTAGGGAAAACATCTTTAAATTATCGATTCACCAATTACATGGGAATTTTTATTTTCGCGGATTCCCAACGGATTCCGTACCATTATGAAAACAGCTGTAAGTAATGGGTGGATAATGGGTGGGAAATACTCTATAATGCACCGTGGGAATATATTTGCGTCGACGACTCCAGGTACATAAGTAACGTCATAGTTATGTAACCATCTACATACTATCGCGAGCCGAAGACCCAGCATACGGTGTCCATCGTGCTCAGATCCATGCGCACTCCACGATCATCGCTTAAAGTCCGCCCCGACTGTAGAGTCATACATCAAACGAAATCGAGAACTACCGCTGCGGACGCATGCGCTGGACACGTTCACAGAGTCCTCAGTACACCAACAGTACACCGTCAAAGCTTCATTCCTACGGTGTTTTGCCAATTTTTGCGTGGATAAATCACGAAAATGTTTGTGTAGTTAGGTAAGTATAGCGATAACGGAAGTGCTCGAGCAAATGTATTGCCCAGCCTCATCGTTTTGAAAGGTACGCTATGGCGCATCCCAAAGCAGAAGCCGCACAGGACGGAAAAGAGAAAGCTCAAAAACATGCTTCAGCCATGGCAGTGTCACCCGAGTTCATACACAGTATAATTTACCGTAATGAATGGTGTGCACAGTCTGTTAATTTTTGTATAGACCATCAAACACTGAAGTTGGCGTTGCCTGACTGCAGTGCAACAAGATCTATAATTTACATGGGAGTTGACACCTGGAAGATGGATATTTTGTTGTAACGCCAGGACTTCAGGCCAAGGATCGCGATTTTGGAAGAGGGTCGGGAATTTTGCGGCATGGCCCGGCACGCGCGGCATCAGAGTGATACCGCCGCTAAGCACTCGAATCTGACGCGCCCAGAACTCAGCATTGGTCTTATCGTTTGGACTCTGCGTCAGCCAAAGATTGCTATCTCATTTAGACAAATATGCCGGTATAAATATTACTTGTCGCTTGTATAGCGCCCATTCCTTCCGCCCTCGCTCATTGACCTCTACTACCTGACCATGTCCATCTCCAGGTCGCCTCTGCGAGAATCAGACCTCCATGACGATTCCGTACGTTTTAAATCATCAGGTTGTAATGGTACTGAATTCTTATTGGCCCCCAGAAATTTGTGCGACAAAGGAGTGGCTCATCGAAGAGCGAGTCCTGGACTGAAGACGACCTCGTTTCAACATCAGGCACTGCAGGCATGTAGAAATGGAAAGCAAATTAACCATGCCATTGAATATTGTTTAGCTCTACGCTCATCGAAGTCGACAGCGAGATCATTTCGTTCTTCGCCTCTTGCAGGTCCTGCACTCTCCGCTGCAGAGCAACATCCCACCGATTCGCGCAGAGCGTCCTCGTATATCCCATTGGCTACCCCCTTTACCGAGCCGCTCCACTCTTATCAACGCACAAGGAGTTCACAGAGTATCTCACGCTCCGTTTTTCTTCGGCGCCTTTCCCAACCTCTGCCTTTCGCGGACAATTCACCCCCACAAACGAATATATTTCCGACGCGACGTGCAAATGGAGCACCGACTGATTCACCGGCTATTCTTCATGTCATAAGCGAGAACGAAGACCCCAGTGGACAACGCGCGACGTCACTAAAGCATGAAGTCATGGCACCACGCGTCTACCGCGAAGTGCCAAACGCTTCCGCAACCGCTCGGGTACCAGCCATTCGGTCGTCAGGGGCTGTCCAACTGAGGTTAGGAGAACGCACGACGATGGATGCCCGAATACGCAACTCTACGTCAGACTCGCATGTCCGTTCCGAGTCCCCGACAGGGTCGGGATCGATCACCTCTGCAGCGCGGCCAAAATCGATCCTGAAGCCTTCCACGCCTCATCAGCCCATTTCGGTTACTCAATTATCGCCCACAGACAATTCCTGGTACACCGAACATGCGTACACGACCACTCCACGTTTCTCGCGGCTTGGGCTTCCCGCAAAAGGCGTCGTTTTACCGCTCACTGCGAAAGAGTACAAGAAGAAGAATGCAAGCGTTGTCGCACGTCAACCAGGTAGCACCGCGCGGAGTTCTAGCCAGAGCTTGTCAAGAAGAGCGGCGTCAAGAGAAACCCATAATACAGCATCGTGTTCTCGGGTGGGAACACAGTCACCTTCCGGAACTGGGCACTTACTTCCGTCGATACCGAATAAATTTCAGACGCCTATATTCCAGCAGCGACGATCACAGGAACCAACCTCTGACGTTGATGGTGTCGAAAAGGCGTCACTTGTTATCGATCCTGTACCTGCGCTCCATCTTCTGGCCTCTCCTTCCGACCCAGGATACTCCGTGTTGTTCCGATACGACTCCGTAGATTCGGATAACCCTCCGTCATCAGGCACAGCGTCGTCGGCGTCAAGTACGCTCGCAGAGGAGTTGAGTCCTGCATCGCGCGATACAGTACACCTATTCATAATGCATACAATGATGATGCATAATTCTTATAATGCATTGATTTTGGGAGGGAACCATGTCGGG